>CABFWB010002585.1:0-25731 GCA_902151455.1 Timema bartmani | reverse complement strand
GGGGGGGGGGGGGTTCCTAAAATAGTTTACCACTCTCCCTTTACGCAATAGAGGGAACTTATCCTTTAAAATCTCCCTTCCTAATTACTACCCTAGTGTAATTAATTTTTATATATATATATGGACAGGTAGTGAGAAGTGGAGGAGGAAAAAATAGATTTGAGTGAAAAATTAAAGGAAAACTTAATGTAAAAAATATTCTATCTCGCATGTATAGAATAGTTTGTGCATTGGTAGCCAGCCATACTACACTGGAATTATCAACAAGTTTAAGGAAGTATGCAGAACCGAAGATCAGTGTTCATTGAATAATGGTGTTATGTTAGAGTATTTTTATTATTGAACCATTAAAGAGATCAACTAAGGCTGTGTACTGTGTAGTCATTTCTTGGTTAAGTTAGACGTTCACTTCTCCTGACAAAAATAATTCACTACCAAAGCAATACTATATTTAACACTTCAATATATATCAATAAGCAATTAGCCACGTTATTGCATATCCCTCCTAGCCTCTCTCTATTTCCGCACTTGGCCTCATTTTATATCGCCCTCAGACTGGCTCTCTCATACAACCTGAGCCTGTTCTCGCATGAGGACTTCCAGCCCGTTCTCACGCACAAACTTCTACATCAATCTGGCATTTATCATCCTCAGCCTTTCCCGCGTACTACCCTAAGCCTATTTCTCGAATAACACCCTTTTAGGGGGCGGCCAGACTGAGCGAGCGACTAAAATATAAAATAGAACACATTGGATGTAATGAGAAGTGGCCAGACTGGAGCGAGCGAGCGAGCGAGCGACTAAGCGCGCGCTTGAAAGATAGAACTGGTTCAATTTTTCAAGCCCGCGCGCTCTACCAGGTACAGTCTAATTTACAGACGCTAGGCAATATTATTTTATGTTGGTGCATTGAGTGCTAGGAAAACTTCTCATTTTGAAAATTTTATTAATGTCGATAGGTTTAGAACACTAGCTACTAACGGCCTAATTTAATTGTTAAGATCATAAANTATATATATATATATATATATAACTGATATGTTAAAATACTTCAATATTATCAAAGTAGGCATTTACAAATAAGAATCACCATTAGCGTGTAGAGAGGATGAGAAAACCACAAGAATAAATTACTTGTTAAAACTACCGTCAGTTCACTCAGCCAAGCTTCGGAGCCTCCTCGTCAACAACTAACGAGAGATATCTGCTAATCACGCGCTCGCTCGTTCGCACGCTTATCAGTCTGGCCGAACCCTTACACATATACCACTCGCAGCTACGTTCTCACATTTCACTCTTATTTATGTTCTTCCGAAACCTCCTTAGCCAAGTTCTCAAATGAAGCCCTAAACTTTGTCTCTGCATAACCGCCTTAATCTTGCATTCACATACGGATCTAAGTGCTGTCTTCTTTTCAAACGTCTTACTGTTATGACATCACTACGCGCAGGGGTGGTCCAAGGTAAATTTTCCGCCAGGCACCAGGTTTTGGTGCTTGCCTATACAGGGTGTATATTAATTGATGTCGTATATTAATTGATGTCAAATTTCTTGGGTGGAATTCCCATCAACCCAACATTATGAAAAGTTCATATAGACATGGGTCTAGAAACGCTTAGTTTCTGAGCTAGGAGGAAATTTATTGTTCAATTATTGAAAAGCAATCCAATTGAAGAAGCATTGTAACTGAACAAGACAAAGTTGAACAAAAACAAGCAAAATTCAAGAGAGAACATTTTGTTACAAAAATCGTTCAATATGCTGTCCTGCTTCAATGCACCCACCTATCCTGCGTTCCATGCTTTGTCATGCTCAATTGATTACACCTGGGGTGTTATGTATTTTCTCAAATCCATTTACGATACGCTCTCTTAAAACCAACAACAGGCACAATTGTTGAGTAAACAATGGACTTTAAATGTCCCCGGATATAAAAATCTATCAGGTTCAAATGTGGTGCCCAAGCAGGACATCAATAGATCCCCCCCTACCAATCCATCTTTGAAGAAAGCCTTTAGTTACTAAAATGAAGTGTTCCTAGACCCATTTCTATACATTGTGGGGCAGAAAGTGTTGACACATTTAATAACACAAAATCTTTAACTACTAAATGATTCAAATTAAATTTAAATTAACAACAAAAGATTGACAATTTTCTACATAACCCTGAATTATTCATTGTTTAATAACAATGTCCTTAAGTAAATCCCATACACCAATATATGCGCTTCTTGAATCTTGACATGACTGCGCAATGTTTATTGTTGAATTGCTTCAACCACAATTCTTTAAATTCCTAAATTGTTAGTTAGCGAGTCGCGTGAACATGTCTCTTTAACATGCCCCACAAGAAAAAGTCTGGAGCTGTTAAATCTGGTGAACGTGATGGCCAGGCGATGTCCTCATATCGTGAAACAAGTTAACCAGGAAACATTTTGCAAAGCACCTTCAATTATGTTCGACCTTTGTGATCCCTGAACTGCAACGTAAGGGAATGGATACCAACAACATGTGGCTTACGTAAGTTGGGGCAACGGCCCACACAGCCTAAACATTAGCCAACTTCGAGGACTGACTACCATTCAGCCTGCCGCCCAACTCCATCACAACCCAGGTGGCCGGCACAGACTTTTTCTCGTGGGGCAAGTTAAAGAGTCATGTTTACGCGACTCGCACAAGAATAATTCAGGACCTTAAAGGAAGAATTGTGGTGTGGATGTTGAAGCAATTCAACAAGATACATTGCTCAAAATTTAAAGTCAAGTTTCAAGGAGTGTATACAACAATGTATTACATATAATGTTGTCCATCTAAAGGACATTTTTTTTAAGGATAATTAAAGGTTATGTAGAAAATTATTAATCTTTTGTTGTCATTTTAAGCTTAATTTGAAGCATGTATTAATTAAAAGAGTAAAGCTATAGTGTTATTAAATGTGTCAACACTTTCTGCCCTACCCTGTATGATATTTTCTTAGTGACACCAATTAATATACACCCTGTATAACTGCGGTATAGTAGGAAAATATTAAAATAGTCCCCAAATTTAACAACTACAAACCTAACGTAGCCAGACCATGATACGGAAATAATCCCCAAATCTAACAACTCCAAACCTAACGTAGCCCGGGCGTGATAAGAAAATAATCCTAAGTAAAACTCCACAAACTTTGATTGGTAATCATACTCCAAACGTTTTACTGCGAGAATGTACGAAAATGTAAAAATTACAAAGAACACTATAAGAATATGTTTGGTGAAAATTGTTTTTTATTCATTTTTTTACTAGGCCTAATAAAACACTTTGATATAATGAATGGCATAAGAGTTAATTGTAAAAGACCATTTTCGGGAGCATTTTTTTTAAAATGGCGTGTGTAAAATAACATTTAAGAGTGGCACTGTATATTTTTTACTCACCACAAATTTTTTTTTTGCCAAATTACATGCAAGTATCCAAAAGTGAACGATTGTTATGCTTAGCAACTCTATTATTACGCCCAGGTTGTTAGGTTTGGGGATTATTTTTCTAACCCGCACAGGCTATGCTAGGTTAGGTTGGTTATTCGTTTGGCGCCCCCTCGAACTTGCGCCATGAGCAGCTACCCCTGACTACGCGGCTTAATATATAATTATTTTTAATTAATATGTACTGTAATTATTCACCGGTCATGTGCGAGTTAGATGTCGGAAGATGTATCAAATGTAAGCGAGTGCATTACACTGTTAACAAATCAAAATAAAGGATTTCTTTAATTAATTGTGAACTTTTAAATATTAAATAAAAGTCTTCCAAGTACCTAAATTCAACAAGTGATGAATCCTGGCAATAACAACATTGTCGCTCCAGGGGCATGCCAAAGTGGCCTCTAAGTACTAAAATTCTATACCCAGGACATAATCTTAGTCTTTACGTCAGATATGAAACAGCATACTACCCTCATTTCTGTCATCCTACACTACCCTCAGTCTCATTCTAGCATAAAACACTCAACCTAGTTTTCATTTAACGCCATCTTCTACGTTTTCAATAAATACCCAACACCCTCAGACCATCCGAGTATTTAACCCACCGACTTCTCCTTAGTTACTACCTTTAGCCTTATACTCGCATACACATCAGCCTAGTTCCCACATACTTCTCTGAAATGCGTCTACACGAAGCCAGTTGATAGGCAGATTTTACTGGCGTCAGTTGACTGTCAGTGACTGAATGGCCTGTACATTCTCAGTGGCCCATCCACATAGAGTTTAGACCATGCAGGTTTGAGGCCGTGCCTGTGAGAATGCAAATATCACATTGAACCACTTCAAAACAGACACATAAACATTATCTGACCACACCCCGACCTTTCAGTTTTCTTTATATTTTCACTAGCTTCCCATTATATCTAGCCGTAATGTTTTAACTTTTGGTTTTGATATCGCATATAACAAAACCTTCAATTTTAATTTTAGACATAATGTCACGTATTGCAGTGTCACGTGCGTCTCTCTTATTAAGCAACTGATGGAACTGTTTCTACAAAACTGTCCTATCTTTTGTAGAGGTCAATGAATTTTCTCCGTACACTTTGTATGTGTCATAGAGAAAAGGTTTTAAAAAACACAGGAGGCTGAAAAGAAAGGCACACTGCAGTTCCAACATGATACTATGATACACTGAATACTATTGACAAGAAAAATGATGGTGGGGGATGCCATTGATTCAGCCAACTGGCTCAAAACCTACTCCTCGGTTAAGGGTCCGGTCAACACTCGTTCACCTATAAAAACATTGTATTACAAAATAAAAGATTGTGACAAAACCGATTTATGGATTTGAAATCGGTTTTCACCAATGAAAAGGGATTTATATTATTTAGAAAGAAGACTCTGTATGTATTTTACTAATCACACTAATTAAACTATACAATGAAAACTATCACATTTTCAGCATTGCACTATTTTGCTTATAATGACTTCATTAAGTTAAATATTCAAAATTAAACTCTACTATATAAAGCAGAACTATTTTTAATTCAATTTTCTTAGATTATAATTTATATTTAGTGTTCAATTTTTTTAAAATTAATAACTACTTTAACAAGATTAATATGGATGTAAGTATTAATGTTGGAAAAAGAAGAAATCACAAGGCTGAATAATATTTTTTTCCTCGTTTTAGTTTTTTATTTATAATTTGTAAGTTTAATACTAAGCTTTAAAAGCTTATTTATAAAATTAAAATTTGAAATAATTTAGTAACCATAGTGTAACGCTACTTGTAGGAATATCGGGAACTACTTGTGCTGTTTAGCATTTTACAAAGGTCTTACATTTACAGCGTTGCCACGATCCTTTTAGAAGTGACAAGACAAACAATTTATTCCAATTATGTTCCCACTATTTTAATCACAAATAGGAATCAATGTATTCGCCTGAGAGTGGTAGGCGTACAATTTAAGCATCGATATTTAAGATGCTAGAATAGTCAAACAGAAAGCCACAAACATCTTGTATTTTTAAACGTTCGTGGGCTGAGATGTGTGTGTACGCACGCGCACGCACGAGAGCTGGGTTGTGAGACCAGTGCACTAATTGTTCCTTTCCTCTCTCTTTGCTTAGTTCAACCCCCACCCCTTTTCAGTAGGTATTGTAGTTTAGGTTGAGTCCTAAAGTTGACAGTAGGAGCAGGAAAATACTTATTGATTCAAACCAATTTTTAAAATGTATTTGTCACGCGTGGTGAACACATAATTGAATATTAATTTTTAATTCATTAATTGAAAATGTTTTTATATTTTCTAAGCACCTCGTCTTACTAGCTGCTCACATTGAATAAATAGCTCATATTATTGTATTTAAAAACAGATTAGCGTATAACCCGAACTCTAATCTATATAATTTAATACAAACCTATTTTTGTTTTTAAACTATTTAATTTTACTGAACTTAACATTATTTAGAATAATATTGATTATAAATATTAGCCTTTTTACTTTCTTATAGGCTAAAGAAATTATGGTAGCCATGAATACTTACGGCCTCAAGATTATGATTGCTCTAACGTTCTTTGTGGTCCCAAACTCAAACAAAAGTGGATCCTAAATATATATATAAAACCATCAATGACAGTAACCATTGACTACAACTTGGTTGATTTATTTAATTGTTAAACCAATCTGATAGAGGAGAGATCATCAAAGGTCCTAGTATCAATGACTGGAGTGATTTAAGGTAGGAGACAACGTTGGTTTATTCAATCAATGGTGATACTTGTAATATATCAACTATAATAACTATCAATGTCTCGAAACATCCACCATAACGTGATTAATCACATCTCGGTGAAACATATATCAGAACAACTTAATGTAGAAGAGGATGTATCACCATAATTCTAAGTATTAAAGACTGTAGAGTCTTTGTTATGATATATCAACTCAGTGAGAACGAGGACACATCACCATGGTTATTACTATCAATGTCTAGAATCATTCAAGGTAATATCCATGTAATATTTTATTTCACTATGAGGAAAAATTGGATGATGTCAACATGGTGGAGTATTTGGTAGCATCATGAATCAAACTATTAATTATTGGAAACTTTCAATGTAAGAATCATATAATGATCGATTTCACCATGGTGAAATTTAAAAGATATCAACCTAGTGGAGAAGCACATTTATGAAGATTTTTAACTTAAAACTTATTATTTTACACAGATCGAGAGAGCTACCTTAAGATTATGTCGAGTTGCGTTGAACACGAGTATGGGAGCAAGAGTCTTGAAACCTGATGGATCAAGTAATGGTATAGGAGAGATCCTCCCTTAGTGTGAAGTTTGAAAATTAACATAGTCGTCTTACAAATTGAAGAATGGGTCTTGATCTAAAACTAGGATTTATCCGTAAAGGAACACGACTATATTTAAGTAGAGTTTAGCTGATCGTAGAAGACATTAATGGAAAATACTTTTATCTGTAGCTTTCGTATTCTTTCGACTAGTCTGTAGAGCAAAGACCACATAACGGGGATCTTTCCAGAAGAGTATATGTTTTAACACGCTGTGTATAAATAAAAACATTAGGGTATTCTTACAGTTCCCAAGTATGGAATTGTATACCAATGATCCTTCCGCTCTTGATAAATTGAGCATATTTTGTCGATATATATCATCAATCTTTATATGAGGTCCAGGCAATGATATTTAACCTAGCTTTATCTTAAAAGGTGTCTCTACAGCAGGAGGTGGTATGCTTTGTAAGGCATTATTGACGGTCGTTGATCGAAAAAATTGATAGCTCTCGTTTTGCATTACTTGGCGAGTCTCAATATAAGTTTAAGTGTGATGCATACATCAAAGAGAACCGGAACAGTATGTAAATACACTCCTTCTAACTTCGATACAAAATTTACAAGGTTAGACTGCTCTCCTTATTATATAAAGATATGTCTTGATCTGAGCTGAGATACCCACGTATCTATATTGATCAAACCTTACATCGTTAATCTCATAAACAATTCTTGAAAATAGATTAAGTATTCGTTTATTGTTGATTCCTGAAGTACTTCCAACATCTCCTGTATTAAGTAGAAATCTTCAATTGATATGCAGCAGAAAACGATGAGCTTGCGTGTATAATATTTCATGTTGAAAACATATCCTGAGATCATTCCCGTTAGTTAATGTTTCATATATATATATAAAGCGTAGAAATGATTCTTGAAGCTGGTTAGAGCCATGTCTAAGACTGCAGGGTCTCCAATATTCTATATATCGATAGAATCATCGATTATTTTCACAGAGAGTATCCCAAACGTCGTAAAAAGACTTTATTACTAGATGTTAACTATTTCATTGATCTCATCTCTATATAAAGAGCTGAAGAAAAGAGCGTTATCCTTTTATATCTATCACAAGCAACCTCACTTTTAAGTTTCAGATTAATTTGTATTGAAATAGTTTCGTTCCTAAAGTTGACATTATCTCCTCACTCATCGACTAGTTACACAGAAATAGACTCTACTACTCATTAAGAATTAATAGCCAGAGCTATTATTTATGCTTATTAGTGGGGATTACTCCACCTAGATATCATATTCTGAAAATTGAAAAATGACACCTGGACACGGGAATCGAACCCAGAGGTCCCGGGTTCGATTCCCGTGTCCAGGTGTCATTTTTCAATTTTCAGAATATGATATCTACTACTCATTTCTTGACTGGAAAGTAAATTATATTGTTTGGAGATTCCACGATCCTGTAGCCTGGAAGGACTGTCTAGCTGAACTCATACGGAGTTTGACTCAGTTCTCTGTTAAAATAAGCTCCACAAGTAGGACTATATTTTACCCTAATTATGTTTACGTGTAGGATATTCAAAGTTGTAGTCGAAACGAGAGTCTTCCCAATGTCCAACACGGTTGCGTTAAACCCAAACGGGGAGTCGAAAGTATTAAGTTGGTAAAGTCAACTTTCTTCCGAACAAAGGATGTAACACTTGATGGTGATCGGTTCGCCAATGATTTTGAGTTTTACGTCTACATCTTCTTAGATATCGGTCCAGAGCCTTCAGCTCATTAGTGTTTGGAGGTATGGTATAATCTTTTACTCCATTGTAGAATTCATGATTACATTCAGCAATGTTCATTATAGTGTTGAATGTAGTGAGATTTATTAATACAATGATTCATTCTTCTTCATGGTTCCTTTCTCCCAATATGATATCAGAAAAATATTTCTCTATGATTTGAAGTCTGATCTGTCAATGTTATCGTTATAGATATATGTACTTGGATCAGGGCTTATCCCCGGTATTTATGCTTAGGAAATCTTGACATAGATAGCCACAAAATACAGCGTTTGCTCTTGGTATCGATCGTGATTATATATATAGATTATGGATATTCCCCTGAGGTTTGCACGAGTTCAAGAAGAGGTATTAGAGCGTCAAAACTACAACAGTATTCATCCCGACCTCATACTATGTATACGCACCCAATACCTTTACCGCTATCCCTAAAAAGATTATCGCACACTATTTTTTCTATGGAGGAGTAGTAGGTAAATAAGCTCTAGCAAACACACCTCTTTAGTGAGGAATCTTTAAAGATTTAATGTACTTCCATATCAATTTTGTTAAGTGTCTTTAAGGTAACGTTTCAATCAGTTTTTTGAGTATGGAAGAAGATACATCACTTTACCCAAGGCAATCACTTCAAGTCCACGATTATGTCTTTGAGCTTCACTCAAATTCTTCGTGTTCTCTTTTACACTATTCACTGCTTTCGAAAGTGCTGCAGCAACTTCTGCAGATGTACCCTAGGCTGCTATCAGAAGAAGGATGAGTAATAATCCACCCTTCTTGCCCTTCATCCTTTTATTTGTACGATAATGAGTATTCCTTCATTTATGGGTCTTCCACCGACGACGGTGTCTTTTCACTTAGCCATCGCCCACGTTGACTTTCGTTTTCATCGCACTAGTCACAGCCCAAGAAGCTGCTTTATCACTCAACTTTAAGTTTAGTGAGAGAACTTTTTTCCAGGCCTTCTCAACATCTGTATGTTTCCCTGTAAGATCTTTAACTTGAGAGTAGGTGAAATCATGTTCTTTAGAGGCCCGATCAAGCGCGTTAACACTTCTTTGTATCAGTCCATGTAACAACGTATTTCTCAGGTCCTCTCACTCGTGGATGAGATGGGCTACTTTCCATACTCGATAATTCAGAAATCCCTCCCACAAACGAGAAGAAGCCCGACTCTGTTTTCAGATTAAATGATGTTGCATGTGATAAGCCAAATAATATACAAGATTATTTCAGCCCATATCAGACTTACTCGCGTATACCCAAGAAGATGCTAAGAGATAACGCTAATCGTATCATCAGTTTCAAGATAGATGATATGAATTTGAGAAATGTCTATGATGATCACATGAATACAAGATGACTTTTCAGAAGTTTAAGTATATGTGTGCATTATACTGGAAGAACAGAGATGATTTTCTGGTTTGAATAGAGATCATATTGATAAAGGTCACTGTAGAAGCAGGTTCGATTCCTTTATCTTGAATATTTAATATATAAATCCTCAGTTGAAGATACGACAACATGGCATCCATATTGAAATTTTATCTTAGCCTCTTCAGACATCCATTCATTGGTAAATCAGGTGTAAATCTAGCTCTTAATCTTCAATGCAATTTCATTGTAGGATCTGGATGGCTTTTAAACATTGATAACCCAGTTCGGTGATATTCTATGTGTAGTAACGAACCAATACTTGCTCTCAACATTGTTAAGAATATAATCTCGGAACGTAAGGCTAATATAATTGAGAATATTGATAAAAATAGGGCTTTGGTGGTTAACTGTGAAACCATCAGCTCGCAGAGTTTGGAAAATGTGAGTAATGTAGGTCTTCCGCAGAAAGATTGTCTTGATTAGGCTAACTATTTAATGGATTCCTTGAATCCTAAGCTGAAAAAGTTGGAAGCATCTAGAACCCAACATAAAACGATTCATACCGATTGGTATGATATAATAGGAAGATATATCTTATCTGTTAGAGTGACGGAAGAAGATCAATATTACGATGCCGGTGGATCAGTCCTAGGTAATAGCAGAGAATCGAACCTATTCTAGAATGCTGCATCCAAACTCTACGTGGGCGTGAAAAGTGGTAGAGGTTTCCTCTTTATCTATTTGGATTATGAACATATCACAAAAGTTTCAATACACTTTGAACTGACTTTGACAGGTGGAGGCTGACCATAAGTTCAAGTAATCAGGCGTGGTTTCATCAGTAATCATGAATTTGAACAACCTTGTTAACCCAGTGAAACTTATCACTATCAGAACAATATATTTGGAGATTTCAAAAGGTTATGCAATATCTTTCATGATGAAGAAAATTCTAGCAGTACCTCTAGCGTTGCATGTAGACCTATGCCTTATCTCTTTTTAAATAGAATGCTTGGTTCATATATTAAACTCATCATTCTTAGCCTACATTATGGCGACGTAAGTTACAGAGGATATCATAAAAGCGAGTAAGAGTATTAAGGGAAAGTATAAGTAGTTGATTGAAAATTTTCATGAGTCAGATATTAACGCTCAAGAAATCTTTAAACCGATCAATGAACACCTAGAACCATTACATTAGATGGATAAGATGACTTCTGCAATCTTTGAGCCTGAAGCTGTTAAAATGGAGGAGAAGCGGGTTGATGTTCCAGTAGAGTAGAAGCGTAACCAACACATATTGGAAACTTATTTTTTACTCCCCTCACGATCATTTGGATAAGACTTACAGTGTGCATTATGATGGGAAAATTACCACGTTAGGTAAAACCCGTATCCTGTTTAACATGGGCAGTGGAAATATACTTCTAAATAATATCAGGATACCTTACGCTAGATGACTCTTGGAACTACTATTCAGAAATAAACGGATGCATTATACCGAGAAGGATCTTGAAGTCTACAAGACGATGCTTGAAGAGACTAATATTCATCGGCTAAGCAATGCGCCTCACACACATATAAAGATATGTACCATAGCAAAAGTATCTGCGAATAATTACACCCTTATTTGAAGAGGAGGATGAGCTTGAGGTAAAACGTTTGTTCATGAATGAGTGGGGAAGAGGGGTCGATTATAGCTATTGGGAGATTCGAACGAATTGGATGATCGCGTTTATTTCTTGCAGGCTTAATCCAGAGATGAACATTCCTAACATGAGAATGAGATCATTTCTATCATTGAATAACTAAGAGGGGCTGTCATCATCCTATAAGGCGTTTATTATATACATATTAACCTCATAATCATTACTACCAAATAAGAAATCAAATGCGAACTTCATCGACCTGCTCAACAACGTTTTGCAAGAAGACATGTTAGCCTATGAAGATTAAATTAATTGTTTCAGGCTGATCTGGTTGAGATGTTACCTTACTAAAAATTGAACAATGGATATAAGTATATTTCGACCGTCATTGATATTTATTCAAATAGGCTTGGGTCACCCTGTTAAGACTAAAACTGGATATAACAATATCGCTGATATGGCTTACATCTTTCGTCAGGTGACTGCAAATTGTTTCCCTGCAAATCATCATATCTAGACAGGATTTAATAATGTCACTCTTAATGCTCTTATGAAATGGTAAAGGATGAACAATTAGTCTATGCACAGTAGCGCTAAAGCTAGCGTCGTAGAAAGATTTAATTGAACCCTTCAGAAAAAGTGGGGACAAGATTCACCTCTAAGGCGTCGTATTGCTGCATCGATATGCTCTATTCATTACTCGATGAATATAATAGTAAAATTCACTCAACTATCATGATGAGATCTATAGATGTCAAGGATAGTGGTCTTCTCCAAATGTTTACGCCCGTTATAAAATTGTCGTACAAATAAAAACTTAGTTAAAGTTAAAGATATCAATTGTATCAGACCATTAGGATGTTTTTGCAAAGGGATATGCAATGAACCTGTCTAAGGAACTGTTCAAGATACGTAAGTTTGTTGATCCGAATCCTTGAACTCTCTTGCTTAAGGATTTGAAGGAAAAAACTATCCTGGTTGATTATACCTTCCAGAACTGAAGAAAACATCGTATCCAGACGTTTACTTTATTGAAAAGGACTTAAGACAAAATGAAGATAAGGCCTATGTTAAATAATTGCTCAAACTTGACTTTTCTCATGTTTCACTCATCAATGTAGCTAATATCGTATGAGGTCTTTTTTTTTAATAAATCTTATTTACTTTTAATGGTTGTTAGTCTATTATTCCTCTACACTTATCGTAGCCCATTATTCCTCCAACACATTAATGGAGATTGGTAGGTAGATCCTGCATCAACATTTTCTTAAGGAATATATTAGATAATTTAACGTTACTGCATCTCGATGTAGGAAAACATCTGCGTAATATGCTTTAGAAGATGTGTGTGAAATATAGGGAGAGAGAACAAGAGAGTGATAGGTGTACTCCGGTGAATTAAAAACATGTCGACAGGTCCAAACAGGAATCTAGAAGAATTAAACTGGTCATGACGTATAGGAAGACGTCAACGTCAAGTCTCGTTAAAGACTGACAGCTTGGCGACAGGCCCTGAAAGGAAAAGTGAGGGAAGAAGGTTGACGAGGGTTGACAACAGGAGGCATGCTTGGTTGTAGCAAGAAGGAGGGGTGGATAGGAGGAGGAGGTGGAAGGATGAATGACAGGATGATTGACTCCTTACAAGCCGACATGTCGGCACCCTTTGGATATGGTATGCCCACCTAACAATAGTGGCCATAAGGACTAACAGATTAGAACGATTAACTTGGTGACCTCTCTGTTGGCATAGTTTGGTTAGGGTATGCCTATATTACCTATACAAATAAATGTTAAAATAAATAAGAAACTAATTACAATTGTTATTTCACAGAGGTAATCATTGATAAAATTAAAAATGAACACACATATTATTAACTAAATAGGAGACAGGATATAAAGTATATAGTATGCATTTTAATGTAACATTGATTTGCATCATTATTAATTAATATTATTACGGTGAAATGTCTAGTAGGCAGTCACATTGCAATCATGTACAGCTGCGAAAATGCTTTCATATTCATAAACCTTAGCCAAAATACTTTACTTAATAGACTATGTATCAATGTTGTAATTATTATGACATTCTATTAAATTAAAAATATTGTCTTCGAAAATAATCACATTAAACCATCTTCAAATGTTGAACACTAACATAGATATACATTCTAATATTAGATTCGCTTCCCCCCTTCCCCCAACACCCTTCTTTGCAATGGAAAGTGGCATTATTTTCCCACTAACCTAAATATATAGACTAAATTATTGCTTATAGAAAATATAGAGATGTTTGTATTTGCACTTATTGTTTTACCCACCTTAAAACAATGGGGCACAATCAACCTCATTCACGATGTGTTATCCTTTTTTAAGTTATCAATAGGCAAAATATATTATCAAAGATAGCCGCACATCACACTTACAGAATATCCCATGATACATTAGATTTTGTCTTCTAGGCATAGAAATAGTCGCGCCACAACTCACATGTTTGGCTGTGCACAGAGTAGTTGGTGAAGTCCATGTATTTACGTCATCGGGATGAAGAAAGCTTACTATCTGACATATTTTGAACAAACCAATCCGTGTTGTGTGTCTTGCCTGCTTTTGACTAAAGTAGGTCAAATAAGCTGTGTCTCGGGTTAAAAAATAAGTTAGAGAAACCTGGGCTAGTTTAGAAAAAATGGAAGGTGGGCTACAAATCACATAATACACTGCATCCAATCATCAATTTGTTATATATTTTGTCACGCGTTATATTTTAATTTGGTCACAGAGAACATACCTGATTCATATACTACATCAACTGTGGTGTCAGCTGAATGCAATAATAATGGTTTAACTTTGCCAGAATTCACACAATTCGAACGCTGCCTTTTAGCTACCTGTATTTTAATTATATGATAATAAATAGCCATTACATATATATATTTTACTCTTATAGTATTGATTATTATTGTTTATTTAAATAATTTATGTGAGTCAATCTAAAATGCATTCTATTTATTTATCAAATTACTTCATAAATTAGAAATGTACACACAGTAGACTACTTTAGTTTGATACTTGCAAACAATAGGTAGTTCCAAAAACAAAATAATCAAACAGTTATGGTTTATTTTAACGGTGTTGGAGTTCATTCCGACACTAAGTGATTATAAATTGCCAATATTTTGACAATTTTTTTTTTTTAAATCTAGAGTTTCACTGTTCAAACTTGTTCAAATAAATAAAGCAGTATTTAATATTTCATTGGCTTTATTTATTTTTCATTTCATAACATTAAGGAAATAGAGTTTGGAATGTTATTTTTTAAGAATACGTGACAAAACGTACCACGCGACAAAACGTACCCCACGACAAAACGTACCACTCAGGTGGAAGGCTACCTGCGAAGGGTCTTCTAATGACTCTTGATTATTTACCGTGCGACAAAACGTACCACTACGTAACTAGAAAATGCATACAAAATATTTGCCAAAACTATAATTTTCTTTAGCTCGGCTTATTTTCATCTCACTTTAACCAGGCTTTGGACTCGCAAAATGACTATATATTATTTATAGTCATATTGGCGTGTTTAAAATAAGCTGTGGTTAAGCTCGTGTCAATTTTTTTGTGAGTTATTTTGATTTTTTAGTTTATGCTAGAGCAAGCATTTTTTCAGTCTCTTGATAGTTCTTATGATTCATTCATCCATCCACAGACAGCATAGAAAGCAGGAATAGTTCTTGAAACCAGCTTAGAAAGTCAAATGTACAAGCTTGTTTCAAGATTAACAAGGTATTTGAGTGGATTCCAAAACTATACAAAATATTATAAAACAGGGTGCAAAGCTACCTTTGTCGAGAAGATTATCTAGAGTATCGCTGTAAACCTTGGTAATTGACGTGTCTTCTTCTCGAACCCTTTTCTTAGCCTCTTGCATCCGCTCCTTCACCTCTAACTGAGCATCGTTCGGGACTCCACAAACGTGATCACTCGAAGGGCCACTAACCACTTTATTCTAACCTAACCTAACCTAACCTAATGGGGTAAAACCAGCCGGCCACTGGGAGTGGGGGTGGGGGGCGAAGAAGACCCTGCCATCCTCCTGAGTGGTGAGTGAATGGGGTAAAACTGGGCACTGGGGGACGTGTTGTGGTTCAAGTTGTACGTTTTGTCGCATGGTAAATATGTTAAGAGTTATTAGAAGACTCTGCCATCCTCCTGAGTGGTGAGTGGTATGTTTTGTCGCGAAAACCCGAGTGGTACGTTATGTTGGGACACCGGTAATTAAGGCCATATGAAAATCTCTTTCAAAATATGTTTTGATTAGTTTTGTAGAGTAATATTTAATACACACCGTATTTTAAATGTCCTAATATTGTGTACCCGACCAAGTGCAGTTTTCCCACATTATAAGTTTTATATTTCACTTTTATACTTTCATCCCCTTGCCAGTATAATGTTGATTCCCTTCCTCCAAACAAAATGTATTACTATTATAAGTAAGATCCTTCTCAAAAAAAAGTTTCCATCCAAAATGATTTAGTAATGACAATAATTTTTAATTATTAAAACTGCTTCAGTGGTTGAAAGGCGTCAACTTCACAAATGACTTGATTGCCGAAGTCGGTGATATCAGGTTCTAATCCAGTTTGTGTGTACTGATAGTAGTTTTTCCCTTAATTAGTCTTCCACTTTCGCGCGACGCAAATATTCTTAAATTTACTCTACCTCATCCTTAGCACAGCTGTGTAAATATGCGGATCGTCCGAACGAATATTAAAAGCGGTGCATTTATACAAATGATTGTGATTAACTTTCAATATGATTTCAGTATTGTATTAGTTTGATGTAGAGTGTTATCGAAATAACTCTAGAGCTACAAATACAAAATTTTAAATATATATATAATGTAAAACTGAAAGAATTATAAATGACCATTACAAATATATTTGAAATACAACGCTGGCTTCCCGTATTATATCCAAACAAATAAGGACTAGCTATCCCTCTCAAAACCCGAGTATTGATATCTAGTTGCCACAAGGCTCTGAAGGGGCTGGGGGAGGGGAGGGTACGGGATGAAGGTTGAGGGACCCTATTGTAGTGGTGGTGGGGTGGGTGACAAAATACTTGAATTACCATTCAGTCAAGCGTAACAGGTGACGAAAGGTCTATCTGTCTAAAATGCAACAGTGGATGAAACCTACTGAGGTGATGCGCAGTGGTTTTGAAACATATTAAGCATTTTGGGAGTCCAATCTTAAAAGCTTACAGCCCGGACAAGTAGTAAGACAGAGCGTAAAAATAAATAGACGTGTCCATAGCACATAATAAAATACAAGTGAAACACAAATATTTAAGAAACAATAACAAAATATGTACTGTAAGTGAAGCCACAGGAAGCTTAGTAATACTTTTGTTGCTAAACCGTACATATGTGTAGTTGCTTTTTCCTCCAAGCATAATATACATTTATATAAATGGTGTGAATTGATCTTATTGATAAAAAAATATTCGAACCGGATCCTTTCGCGCAGGCACATCTTGAGAATTTTTTTTCTTCTATTCTCCCTTTGGAAAAGAGAGGTTAAAATAAAAAAGAGGCTCAATCCCTTCTTCTTGAACAAGTTAGAACCAAATCCTCCAACTTTCTCGGCATAGCATCTTTAGTTTTAAGAGGTTTTGCTGTGCCTCCCTCCTGTTCCTCTTGAAAGAAGAGCGCCGAGGCGCTCCAAGGAAGAAGAACCCATTAAAATGACAAATGGCAATACATTTCAGGCTCAAATGGATCATGCCTTAGGAAATATGCAAGGTTAACATAAATATCATGTCAGCACCTGGCTTTCCTGGCGCTGGCAACCTGAGACCGGTAGCGAGGAGCCCGGGTGGCTCTTTTATCAACTCTGTAACCCTGCAAGGACGGACGAAATAAAATAAAGCAAGAGGAAGACACTGAAGCGGAAAATCATATTACCCCCCAGAAACTCGTAGTTCCCGCATCTTTCATAGGATTAGAAGCATAAACCCGGGCAAAACTTGTTAATTGCCCTGTAGCCAGACTGTAAATCAGGGACGGGGGGTTTAAGGAGCTTAAGGACGCACTAGACGCTGCCGCTCCTGACGGGGGATGACGGGACGCAACTGCCGTCTTTCCTCACTAGCACTGCACTGACAATGACAAGTTACACGGAAATGATAGCCCAGGTTTGGCTTGTGGCAAAACCTGACAAAAAACATTTTCTCTTTCTAAGTGTTTCATTTGAACGCGTTTATTTATATACTATGTACACATTTTGTTAATGTTAACGCATACTATTACAATTCAAGATAGTAGAGGCTTCTAAATATACACTAGGACTGTTAATTTAAATAATAATAATAATAATCCTAAGCTGAAATTATTGGATAAGTCCTTAACTTACAAGCCTTAATAAATAAGAGTGAAACTAATTTGAGAAGTTGAAGAGGTAGACCATCTGGCTGAGAGAAGGGTTCAATATCCAAACTGGGTTGCAGCAAGACGTCACCCTGAGAAAGCAATCCTCACTATGATGGCTTTACCACATGTTCCAAAAACCTCTGCGTAGAAGTTTACTTCGTCCTCTGCCATCAACTTTATGACATCCTTCCGAAATATGAAAACAACAACTGGGTGACTCAATCCTACCAAATTGTTTGGGCTCTCCAATTCTCATTCCACTCTTTTTCTTTTCTTTTCTCGTTTGACTCGTATGCCACGAAAGGCGGACACTTTTTAGTTTTTTCTTTATTTTTCGTCCTTTCAAGATTTACTATAAAGAGTTTTAAATTTCTATCAACCTCTTATGTCTAGAGGGTTTTTTAAAGCACCGCGTCTAATTACCCGTCCGGGTAAGGGATTATGTATGCTTAATTTAAAGGATGTGCACCCGCATTTGCATGAGGGAGAGCATCTGA
Source organism: Timema bartmani (assembly GCA_902151455.1). NCBI lineage: Eukaryota > Metazoa > Arthropoda > Insecta > Phasmatodea > Timematidae > Timema > Timema bartmani. The sequence continues at coordinate 7,204 of CABFWB010002585.1, read as the reverse complement.
CCGGAATAGAGCCTCAATCCTCCTGTCCTCGGCAGTCTATCTAGTCTATTTCGAGAGTAGAACCTTAGATCATGTGGCCACTGACTGTGTCTAAAGTTTTGTTCCAATGAAGTGCACAATTTAATTTTATTTAATCATTGAAATAATGTGTACAGCAAGATATTAACATAAAAATTGATTAACCTTTATTTGAGATTATTTTAAACCAAAACTAAAATACGTATTTATTTTTCGAGTAAGGTCCTAATTTTCATGGCTCTATGCTTCTAAAAGTATAATCCCAATTATAATAACGCCATCGAATATTATCTGTAGCTCTGTTTGAAACATAATTATTACAGATATACGTTGGCTTACACATATATGTTGTTTTGGCAGAATTGATAGTTCCGAGCCACCCCCTTATTGGAAGTCACATGGTCTAGTGCAGGCACTTATTAACAGTGTTTTTTTCACATTAAATGCAACCAATCACCATAGAGGTATTAGCTTAAAGAAATACATACGTCAAAAACTAAGAAAGTGACTTAGCATAGCATTTACACAATTGTTACACCATTGGCAACATTTTTGCAGCCAAAGGTTTTCACATTTTTGTAACATAATAGAGTTAATCATATTGTCTTATATAGAAAACATACGCTTTGGTTTATTTGATAATAATATACCAGATATGAGTTTTTTTTACATAAGAATTAAGATAAAGACGATACCAATTATTTTATTAAATGTGACATCTTCAGTATTTTTACTTTCTTTAGATGCTTCGGAGAAAGAAGTATTGTGATCGTTAAAAAATAGATCACAATATTTTGATAAATTCTGACGTTTCATGTCCCCCTGAAACCAAAAAAAGTGGTTTTCGTGATGCCGTCTGTGTATCTGTATCTTGGCCTAGAGTCCAAACCATTTTATTGATGGGGCTTAAACTTGATGGCTATGGTTTTTATAAAGTTCCCACGAGGTATTTTTAGAATGAGATATCCAACCCTAAAATAAAGGATAGTTTACGGAAGGGTAAAGTGACAAAAATTATTTTCTCGAAATGTGCTTTAACAATTTTGATTACATGTTGTATCTTGATAGGCATTGTTTAACCTTATAAACAATTTGAAACTCTCATTTTCCCATCAAAATGACTCTAAAGGTACTTAACATTAGCGAATATTTCGAATTTTGATCATATCCTATCAATTATTTGAGATACGAAATAACTTATGATTGTAAAGTTGTATTATAAAAAAAATTTTTTTTAATATAGTTATATAAAACCAATAGTTTCTGAGATATAATCCAACATATATTTTTTAAAGAGCACATAGAAATTTATTATTATGGCCCTTGGTGGATATTTATATCCCCCTTTTCTCAATGTTTCTGTAACAGTGTAAATGTAATTCATTAATGCTCTTTGGTGAAGTGTTTCTGCAACAATGTATATCATTTCATTTAAAAATCTTGCTAATTCTTAGTAAATGTCTCTATTTTAAGATAAAAGAGATTGAAAGTATGTGCGGTGAACCGTAACATATATTAATTTTCAATGTAGCCATTATGGTTGAACGAGTTTGACATACCTGGTCTAAGTTGTCACTCTCGCGATAGACTTGATTTCCTGCTATTCAGATATTGGCTTTTATATTTCGGTCACCATCCCGAACAAGTAGTAGGACGCGGTGAAAAAACAAAAATATTTCTATCCAGATAGGCTTTAAAACATGGATAGTTTGACGGACTACAATGACTTGGTAGGTCTACGATAAAATTCAAACCAAGTTATCTGTCATGTTATCACATTCTAGTCACGTATCCTATTTATAGACAAATTCGGGTGCATTTCAAACAAATTCCCCCTCCTATTCGTGAACCTCAGTGCTGGGAAAGTGTGCAAACTCTGATAAAAGCGTACATGCATTTTTTATAAGAATCAATGTCTAAGGGAGTTCATCGCCTGTGTGACAGTTGATTATGTTACATATGAAGAGCATATGTGACAGGTAATACATATTGAGTCTCGACTCCTGCCACCCTGCACCCTTGTCCCACTCAAACCATTTAAACCATTTTTATAATTGTATTATTTTTATTATTTTACCCTAACGCCTCCCACACCAGAAACAGAACTTATAACGGCAAATACAACACAACCCTATTTTAAAATCCATCCTCCGCTTCCACCATCACTTAAGAAGTAGAGATGTAAGGGGATTTAGAAGCTCTATTCAGGCAAATACTATAGCACTTCAACTACTCTCTGCTCCACTACGCTCTAACCTAATGCACGCAAGCGTCTCGATATATCAACCAAACCCCTGACTTAAAATTCACTCTAGATATAAACGCCACCACACGCATGTCCTACTAACCCCACTAGACCATATTTTTTTTATACCCTCTCAATCGAATTCTCCGTAAAAGTTACCGACTAATAAGACGGAAAGATATCCTATGATGATAATATCGTAGCCCATAACGGTAAATTACCCTCTTCAACCCAAAATACTCACATCCTAACTTTGTCAACCATCTCCAACTTACCCCTCAGCCCCCTTCCCAAAGTGTCCTGACACTAGACATTTAAATCGCGTAGTGGTGAGTTCCCTCGGTGTAATCTCAAATGGTACGCACATCTACTTTAAGCAAATGCAGATGAAAAATGGCTACATCTTCTCATCCTTGTGCATACCTTCTAAGCTTTAATATCTTAGAAGGGTTACGCCCAATATTCTTGGTCAGCTAGACAGCTTTATATCCCTTGAGTCCGTAATGGTAGTTTCTCAACCACTTACAAAGCTCCTCCTTAATATCCAATACCGCATTAAACGTCAAGCTTTTTATTCTTTAATATAAACCGGATCTATAATAGATTCACATTCTAACTCTGCATAGTTTAAACAGCTACCACAATAGGGAAAATACACTCCGGATGTCATGAATCAGGTTCCGACAGGTATGCCATCCTCCCTAACTACTAATGACGTCATGCACAGCACAGACATTTAAGAGGTAAGCGATTCCAAGACAGACTCTTGTAAGACTTTGAAAAAGTGCATCCCCTCTCTGTCGTGCCAAACTGTACCTTGATCGTACTTGCTAAACATTTAATCGTTCTACATTTGTAGGAGCCACAAAAAAAAACCATTTAATCGTAGATCAATGATCATCCTACAACATTTAATCTTTCATAATTAGATTATATATTTGATGTTCGACAGTGGCGCAGGAACGTTTTTATTTGGTGAGGTGGAAATAGCTATGTGCTCTTATAGGGAATAACATTTTTTATATTAAAAAAAGAACAGGAAAATGTAGTACAGCTGTACCTCACACTACGCGAGTGATTGGTTCTGATAAATAATCGCGTAACACCAAAACGAAAGTGAAATGATTTTAAAATGAGTGATATAGGGATTACTACAAAGGAAATAAAAACCTAAAACTGGTAAATGAAAACAATTTTTTAAATTTATATAACTAGTACCATGCATTAGGTAGCCTAAACCTATTGTCAATTTTCATTCCCCTGAAATTTGTAAACAAACCCAATTTTTAATCAATGTATCTAGTTAATAAAATGCTACAGGTACACTTACTGTTAATCTTCAATCGCATGATAAAATAACTGGATTTGGCAAATCTGGATTATCACTATCTATTAAAAAAAGAACAGGAAAATGTAGTACAGCTGTACCTCACACTACGCGAGTGATTGGTTCTGATAAATAATCGCGTAACACCAAAACGAAAGTGAAATGATTTTAAAATGAGTGATATAGGGATTACTACAAAGGAAATAAAAACCTAAAACTGGTAAATGAAAACAATTTTTTAAATTTATATAACTAGTACCATGCATTAGGTAGCCTAAACCTATTGTCAATTTTCATTCCCCTGAAATTTGTAAACAAACCCAATTTTTAATCAATGTATCTAGTTAATAAAATGCTACAGGTACACTTACTGTTAATCTTCAATCGCATGATAAAATAACTGGATTTGGCAAATCTGGATTATCACTATCTTGCTCTTGACGGTAGGCTCTTGTTCTCTTGACGGCCCTTGGACGGGAAGCTCTTGATCTCTTTAAGGTCTTGGGACGGTAAGCTCTTGCTCTCTTGAAGGCCCTGGGATGGTAGGTTCTTGCATTTTTTAAGGCCCTGGGGCGGTAAGCTCTTGCTGGCATTAGGGCTCTAGGATGGTAGGCTCTTGCTTTCTTGAAGGACCTTGAATGGTAGACTTTTATCTCTTTGGAAGACCCTTGGACGGTAAGCTCTTGCTCTTTTGAATATCTTGGGACGGTAGACTCTTGATCTCTTGAAGGCCCTGGGATGGTAGACTCGTGCTATCTTGAAGGCCATTGGACGGTAAGCTCTTGCCCTCTTGAAGGCCCTGGGATGGTAGACTCTTGCTCTCTTGAAGGCCCTTGGACGGTAAGTTCTTGCTCTCTTGAAGGCCCTGGGATGGTAAGCTCTTGCTGGCATGAAGGCCTTAGGATGGTAAGCTCTTGCTGGAATGAAAGCCCTGGGACGGCAAACTCTTGCTCTCTTGACGGCCCTGGGATGGTGGGATTTTGCTCTCTTGAAGGCTAAGGGAAGGTAGACTCTTGATCTCTTGAAAGCCCTGGAATGATAAGCTCTTGCTGACATGAAGGTCCTAGGACGGTAATCTCTTGTAGGCATGAAGGCCCGGGGATGGTAGGTTCTTGCTCTCGTTAATACCCTTGAATGTTAGGCTTTAGTACTTTGAAATACCCTTGGACGATACGCTCCAGCTTTCTTGAAGGTCCTGGGACGGTAAGCTCTTGCTCTCTTGAAGGCCCTGGGATGGTAGACTATTGCTCTCTTTAAGGCCCTGGGACGCTAAGATTTTGCTGGCGTAAAGGCCCTAGGATGGTAAGCTCTTGCTGGCATAAAGGCCTTAGGACGATAAGCTCTTGCTATCTTGAATGCCCTGGGATGGTAGGCTCTTGCTCTCTTGAATGCCCTGGGGTGGTAGGCTCTTGTTCTCTTTAAAGCCCTGGGACGGTAGACTCTTGCTCTCTTGAAGGCCCTGGAATGGTAAGCTTTTGCTGTTGTGAAGGCCCTGGTTCTTTAGACTCACAATTTTCAATTTCTTTGATGAAATGGTAGGACTCAACTGACGGGCAGCATTTTCCCTCTCTCTCTATAAAGTTATTTATAGCAAGCCAAAGAAATCTGGATCTTTCTGGAAACTTTGGTGCTTCTACCCATGTTAGGGTAATTCTCTTCAATGGCCAAACATTTTTCCAAACTCCTTTCATACATGGCTGTTTAACTTCTGCCCATGTATATCCAATGTTGTCTTTACCACCCCCCTAACACCAAACTGTACAGTAAAGATCAATGCTTTCACTGGAATGTGTATACACAAGGTCACACCACCACCACACAGGATGACTGCGAAATTCCACTTGACCATGCACTATTTTTTTATTTCTTTGAATCGTGTTATAGCGAAAACGTGTAAAGTGAGATCGCGTATAACGAGGGATACCTGTATTTAATGGTCCCACTCTGCATTTTCTCATTTATTTTTATCATTCCAAACATTAGAATTAATACACACAAAACATATTAGGAAAAATGTTATCTGATGCAGCTCAACTAAAAATTATCAAAAACACTGAAATTTAAAGTAGATTTCCATACACGTTTGCCCTATATTTGTAACTAGCTATAAAACCACTAACCAGACTTGCAATTTCAATTTTGTTGAGCCTCTCAGGTGATTTAGTCTACATTGCCTCATCGTGGAGCGAAGATAGTTTTTAATGCATCCAAACATTGAAAAACTTCTTTCTGCAGTAGCTGATGTAGCTGGTATCACTATCAGAGTTTTCAAAATCTCTTCAGTGTATGCTCCAAGCACATTTTATTTTTACTATGTCAACATAGTATGAACATTGTATCTTGCCTCAATAAGATGTTTACATTATCTAAACGTTTGCTATATTATTTGAAGGGGGTAAAAATGATACTTTTTACCCCCCTCAATCTTTAGGGTGGGTAAAATTTACCCCCATACCCCTTAGTTCCTGCGCCACTGATGTTCGATCAATTCATACATCTAACTAAATAGTAGATCTACTATACCTATAACAAATTGATCATTCCTCAATGATATGTACAGATTTTAATGTAGTCATTTTGTTAGAGATATACAATTCCTATAGCACATTCCTCATCGATGGATACATATAATAAATTTAAGGATAGTTAGTTAAACATAATGTATTATATTTTATTATTATTCATACATCATTATTAAAACCATATGATCTTTGATAAATCCATACATTAAACTAGATCGTAGGTCTACCAAAGTCCATCGTACCCGATAGAGTCTTTCATTATATTTATATGTGATAATTTGTAATCAATAAGAAACAGATTTCAACAGACTTAAACAACTACAACTGACTCCAAATTATTTCAACCGACTTCAACTGACCTCAAACGATTTAGAAAGACTTCGACCGACTATGACCCACTTTAATAAAACAAACCAAACTTAAACTGACTTCCAACCGATTTCAACGGATCTCAAAAGAACTTAAAACACTTCATCGTTTTTCAACAAAGCGATCCTCCTAGCCCATTCATTTACCTACTCCCATCCTTAACGACATACACTCACCCTGACAACGGCGAATTCCATTCAATTATTTACCTATAACACATTTCTTCACTCCTCTACCTTCCACCCTTCTTACTACCATAAAATATTCCTGTCAGCGGTGAATACCCTATCTCCTCTTTATCACTTATGCACGTGGAAGCCATGTGTCAATGCCCCTTCTCATCCATATTTTTGACATCGAGCTGATGCAGGTTGATACGGGATCGAACCTCTCCATCTTCTCTAGTGCTCATCCTGAAACCCAAGCATGGTATGGGTCTAACATATAGTCCTCCCTCACGTCTGCTACACAGGGTTATCATCACTGATCTATCGATGAAATTACTGGTACCATTAGAGATAGACTCACCTCGGTTGGTTCCAGCAAGATGAAAACATACTTGCCTCATTTAATATACTACCATATATACAATTATATATAAATTACTTCATACATACATATCATCATACCTAAATATCATTAGTGATACATACATACCTTCATATAATCACTCTAAGAAATACACACACCATCAAACATTGAATCATCCGTACATACATTCAT
>CABFWB010002584.1:87309-102794 GCA_902151455.1 Timema bartmani | reverse complement strand
ATGAAAGTAAAACTATAATAAATTAACTAATGTTTCCAGCACCGTATAAATCCTACGTTTTGTTATTGTAAAGAAAATACTCTTTAGGGGGAATACCGCCACCGCACAAAATAATCAAATAGAGGCTCTTTATCAAATAATAGAGTTTATGAAAACATGAGAGCAGAGGACTAGAGACCGCTACTGACAACACCTGTGGGTCTCCATATCACCAACCAACACTTTGTTAGTCGTAGTGAGCATATGCTGCCAATTTTTAAAAATGTATTATTTTTAATTTTTGACTCACTATTAAATATTTTTCTGTCATAAAAATGATATTAGTTGCTTATTTACCTGCTGTCAAAGCATTGAGTGGAAAAAAAGGATGACATTCCAATAACTTTAATTGCTAATAATTATTAAACTAATGAGAATTTATCTTTGATATTTTAGGATTGAATACTTATTGACTAGGACTACAATTGCCTAATGGTAACCTTTTCGATAAAACTTATAGTTTTGTCATAAAATTGTTTTTATCGTTTTAGAGAAAACTAGGGAAGATGGAATTTTATCCTTTTACCACTCACTTATTTAATTAGAACGGCAGTTTCATGAAATTTACCTGTCGCCCAAGACTCTTAAGCTGTCATCTTGTCTCGTTCAGCCCAATGTTTACGGGTCGGTCGGAGTGAGAGGGGGGGGGTATAAAGAAAGAGATAAACAAACCAATGACACGGTTACAAACCTCATAGCTCAAACTATATTATAGTTTTATGAAGGACTAATAGTAACTGTTTTGAGTGTCTGTATGACAATTCCCTCCACAAGGCCATGTGTTTGTTGTAGCCCGTGATATGTCGGGAACGCGTGGATTCCCATTTGACAAATATAACTAAAATCTATTTGTGAACACGCTTCCCTTTGTTTGAAAAGAGCATTGTCCTTCTGTTGTAATCGATACGTTTCTGAATCGGTACACCTCCACAATGTGATTCTAGAAAATGTCTCGCATTGATAACACGATGTAGTACAAACTCTGTTCCGCAAATTGTATCTGTATTATTAATATTGGTATCATATTTTTTAACTACGTTAAATAAAATACAACTCGCACTGGTGGACAGGCAAACTAAATGTCAAGTGCGTATAGTGTTTGGTTTGCTTGGGATGATGATATTGGGGTTCAAATCCCGGCTGGGCTCACTGAAGGTGGTTATCCCTTAGTAGATTCGTTCTCTTCCTCATTGAAAATGTGGGTGCATTTGCTCTAGACTCTACCATACTCATCTCTTATCCAATCGTGTAGATATTCCAATAACCCTAAAACATGATTTAAAGCTGTAGAGACCCCAAGGCTGTTAAAAATTGGAGGCTCCAACATTAAACAAATATACTTTTTTTTAAACATATTGATATTTTTTTCTACATAATATTAGCACTTTAAAGTTCACTGTTTGGAATATTAATTAAATAAGGAAAAATTGCCATCACAATAAACTCAATTTTTTATAAAACAAAAATGTATTAAATATTGAGTTTGTTTTTAGTTATGCTTGATAAAAGCAGAAAATAATGTCAAAATTCGGAAAATAAACGTATTTTATATTATTCACAGGCTCTTAAGTCTTCTATTTAAAAAAATCCAAAGTATATTTTTATAAAATGAGCCAAAAGGGCCTCTGTCGCCCTTCCTTAAATCCAGGCTTGAACGCGGCTGTTACGGTGAAAAAAATAACAAACACCGGGGCCATGTCTGTATAAATCACCCCATTACTTCTTATGATCTAACGATAGATTCACACATTCGCTGAAAATAAGAGCAGAACTGATGTGGGGTCACGTGATGAGCTCTAAGCCAATCACAAGATTTCAGCCTCACCTGCGTTGTCTGTTCAGTGCGACTTGTATTAACTTCAGCTTTCCTTTTTCATTGTGACATCAGCTTGGGAAACCCATTCAAATTTGAAAGCAATAGCTCGGGTGGGTAGTAAGAAGCAGAGTAAAATAAAAATTAAATATTATAGATGGGCGAATTTATAGTTTTAATTTATATTATTATTATTATTATTATTATTATCATCATCATCATCATCGCGTATTACTACCCTTTCGGGTTTTACGCACTTACGTTAATGTGTAATGGTAGGGTGATTGTGAGATGAAATGAACGACCTACAGTTTAACGTGGGATCCGAACCACGTTGGAGGCCTGGCATTCCACACATTCACAGGTTGTGATTAATACACATCTTGTCAGAGATGAAGGAAGGGTTTGGCAATCAGATAAATCTGTGCCGGGACCGAGGATTGAGCCCCGGACTCCCAGCACAGAAGTCCGACACCTTACCCCTAAACCGCCAGGTCACCCAACTAATTTTTATACTTGAGTACAAAAGAAACGAATGGTTCTTTTGACTAATCATGTGTTTATCAAAGTACTCATTGTATGTAGCCTACATATTTTTATTTCTTTAGTAACAAGTAGGCTAATAATTTTCGAACATATGTCATAATAAGCATCTACAAAATACCCTAACCCGCCTCGGTGGCATAGTTAGCTATCGCACTAATTTAGTGTTGAGCTAGACTACCGAGGACGGAGAGATCGAGGTTCGAATCTCGCTTGGGTGAACTGGAGTGGTTTTTCCAAAACGATTTTCCACTCTCCCTCCAGGTAAATGCAGGTTCACTTCCTTTATATTTAACCTTCCCAATTCTTAGCCCTTTAGCGTATAACCCGAACGGGTAGTAAGCCGCGGTGCTAAGTATTATTAAAAATACCCTTCATCTATCACAATCCAATAAGTTAATGTCACCATACTTTGTAATTATATTTTGCAAAACTTAAACAATAGTAATTAATTTAACTGATATCTAGTTTTTACACATCTTATTTTAACCGTTAGCGTGATCTAAACATATTATTTTTAGGAAAACATGTTATTTATCAATTCTTAAAGTACCCGCTTTGATGGCCACATAGTCTAAGGTGTAACTCTCTCAATAGGTTATAATGCAGTTTACGGTTTGGATCCCGATCGATTGGACTGAGAGTGAATTTTTATAAATGGATTTCCATTCTACCTCCACGCAAATATGGGTACACTTCCTCTAAATTTAACCTTCCTCATCCCTAACACATTAACGTAATTAGTATATAAGCGTATAACCCGAACAAATAGTAAGGGGTGGTGCTAAAAATAAAAATCTAAAAAGTAATAATATTACAATATTACATTTATAAATTATGTAATATTGTATCTATAGAAACTGTGTTAGTTTTTATAACTCTTACATAAAAAAACATAAGTTATTAAACATATATAACCTAGCAAAATTGTATGGCTATTTATTACTTTCATTTTTATGAAAGAAACATCTTTTACTTATTCATCTGGCTTTCTATTATTTGTACTTTGACAAAGAGAACTCTCTTTTTATTAATTTTTTTGCTTGGCATATAATTTCTTACCTACGCTCTCTCTCTACTAATATTTAAGCGAAAAGCGTGTACCGTACGTTAAACTGTCCCGGATTTGAAATGTTTATAGACGCTAAATGTAACTATATTTCAAATCTTTTATATCTATGTTTCGCTCTCGGTCTCAAACCAAGTCGAATGTATTAATTTCAAAAACGCAGTTAAAAATAATTTAATTTATTTTCGAGTTTTTTTTATTTTTTATTAATAGTATCTAGCCATTATAGTACTCTTGTTCAATACATTAATTTAGTCAGTACTGCGTCCACCCACTGAAATACCCAGTATTTTATTTTTGCTAAAATTTGGGCTTTCCATTTTTAAAGAGGAATTAATTAATGATCTGGGTACTTGTTATGGTGTTTATTCTATAATTACGTTAGTTTGTAAAGTCATATAGTGATATAATCAGTAGAGTCAGATACTTAAAAAAAAAATTATTTCTTTAAATTCGAAGTATGGTACTAAAATGGGCATCTCTAGATTAAAAAAATTACCTTTTTGTATGACTACGATTCCGCTGAAGTTGTTTTTGACATGTTGGTATATTTACTTCCTTAAACCAAATCACTTTAGTCGTTTGTCTTTAAATTTGTAATGAATTTTTTAAAGACATCTCGATACATCTTTAAAATGGCCGTGTAAACGTATATTTAACGTACTCTACCATAAAAAAAGATGGACTTGTTCGTAAATAAAGTAAAAAGTAGTCACTAATACGTAAAATATAGCCTAAATTATCATAATAACTTTCCTATATTTTTGTATGCTTAGTATTATTGTATTTGAGATATTTAACGTACACTTTCTAAACCGACTAATTACATCATCACACGACTTATAAACTAACTTAAATCTAGAACAGACACAACACCTAACCCCCGGCCGTTATTTCATCACTATGAAAGAGTAAATCCTAATTTCACCCATGTTTAATTATTTGGCTATGCCGGGAATCAAACGCTGGACGCTTAGCTTAGTAGACATACATGATACCGACTTAGCTAGAATGTTGTACTTATTCCTAGAAACACACGTTTTTTTTTCCATTTTATTTGAATTATTTAACGTGTACTTTCTGAACTGACTGATTATATCAGCATACGTGAATTTCTATGAGTGAGAGCGAAGGGACTTACAAATTTTGCTGGGAAGGGTATTTTCACATACGTTCCAAGGTTGTTTTGCACAGTCGACATTGGACCGAAGGCTTTATTTAGTTTCCTGCAGCACACTGACTTATCGAGGATTTTGATGACCTACAATTTGCTTTAAAGAATGATCTATAAATTGGCCTACAATTTATTTTTAAAAAAATACTTAAACTTTTCAAAAAACGACATAAAATGTAAAAAAAAAACTAAGAATGCATACGGCTAGATCAAACATGCATCTTACAAACTAAAATGAAAAAATACATTTTTTCAATGAAAATCCTTTGACAACTAGACTCTTGCATTCTGCTTGATATAATATTGATTTACAAAATATGTGCTCCAGAAGTACTAGCTACCCCCTCCCAACGCAACCCTCTGAAGCTTAGTTGCAGTGCCTCACCAGGAATGTGTATTTTACAACCATACAAGCAAATACGATACAAATTTTATGACCTATATTACCTAAAACAAATTATGTTTTGAGTATTCATGCATCCATAAAATATCGATTGTATTTCAAATTATACTCATTCAATATAATTGCTTATAACTTATTCAAATATGCCTTAAAATTACTCAAAATTGCTTAAAAATGACCTAAACAGGACTTGAAAAAGAAAAAAAATGACCTAAGCATCTAAAATGACAACAACAAAAAAAGACCCAATAGTGTCACATAAAAACATTTTACAACCAGGGAATGATTGACAGATTTATATACATATAAGCATTGTTTGGAATGTAAAAAAAACCGTTAAAAATCCGGGTTAGTAAGTATGTTTTTACCAACAATAGTAGGATTTGTATGTGAAGAGCCTTTTAAAACTAAATGGTATTCAGCCTGGGATAGCGAAGACATCTTAGGGGTGCATAACATTAATAAATATATAACTTACATATTGTATTATTTCATGATAAATACTAAAAAATGGCCGAATGGTCTAAAGCGTCACTCTTGTGTTAAACTGGCCTGATGATGACGGGAAAATTGAGGCTCGAATCCCGGTCGGGTATACTGAGGCTGTTTTTTTCTAAATTGTTTCCCATTCTTTATCCAAGCAAATGCGGGTAGATTACTTATAATATGTATATAACCTGAACATAAGTAAGACGCTGTAATAAAAAAATCATAATTACTAATATTATCTATCAAAAGTGATGGTTGCAGATCACATGACTATATGAAATTTATTTTAGTAACTTTCATAACTCAAAATGTTTCCTTCTAATTTAAATCATACTGGATACTAGCTTTATGGGGCTTACAAAGTAAAGCCATAAATCCTTATTTTGTTTGTTTGGGTTAGTTAAATCTTAATTTTTTATTAAAATATTCATATGCTTATATAAAAAAAAGTTATGCTCAATTTTTAAGAATTTATGAAGAAACTAGTTTCAAATTTTTATTTCATAATTTATCCACGAGTAATTGTCATTGGTAATTTATTCCACTTTACTTTCAACAAAAAGTTATAGTAATTTATTCATTGGAAGCCTTGATAAAAAAGTGAAGCACTATATTTTAACAGACTATGAAATAATTTAAATGATTTAAAGATTAGAGAAAATAGATCGAAAAAAATATATCGAAGAGACGTAACTTTTTTCCTTGCCATGACATTTAACATCTAGTTATGGGGGCTAGAGGAACGAATGTGTCACCAACCATATATGAAGATGTAAAATGAGGTAAATATTCCTGTCTTATACATTCTGTGAGTTGGTGTAGGTCAGTGCTTCCCCGGAGAACATCGAAAGCGCACAAGAGGGAGAAACCTCTTATCAAAAGCGCACCTAAACCTGGCATCAAAAGCACACAGGGGAAAAAACAAATTCATAACATTGCAAACATGTATTATAAACAACCCCCCTACTCTTTACAAGAATTACAATAAAATAATAAAACTCCAGGTTTAGGTTGATTAGGATGAAAACACAATAGGCTTGTTTTTGCGATTGAGCTGGTATCGATGTTTACGACCATATCGTTTTCGCGCTCCTAGTATCGTGACTGGTCACGAGTGTTTATGACCGAGACGATACCAAACCTAGGTTTGTAAACGGTTTCCTTGACCCAGCTAAAAATGTTCTCGTATCAACAAATGAGCTGAGAAATGTGCGCCAATTTCAAAACAGCATGACTTCTTTATTAGATTTAAACGAGTATAACTTCGTAGTAAATGGATTTTAACAGTTATATGCAAATTAAATGAACAGTAATAATTCATTTTACGTTGATTACAGTGTATGTAATTTTACATAAATTAACCTATCAGCTGTTATATCGACTCTACCACAAGCGCCAGTTTTGTTTACGAAAAACAACTCAAAGCTGTTTTCCGTGTTCTACTTTGGTCATAACCACTTGGTCGATAGCACTAGATACAAAAACGAACCAAGTTAACCGCGAAAACCCGCCAAATAAAACTCGAATTGAAATAGACCTAACCAGCAAGTGGTGTTGTCGTATGGGGCTTAGAAACTACAAACAATGGTGATGTTTTGATGCACCTGTCCTACCCTGTGCACTTCTGATACACTCCAAGGCAGGTACACATACTCGGCTTATGTGCTTTCAGTATACCAAAGCAAGTCACACAGCACTCAGCCCACTTTTTATTAAGGTTTGTTAAGGCGGAATTTGAACAAGACTTTTAACTAGTTTAAAATGTTATCTTCTAATTCCATTATACCTAATACAAATATTCAAGAATTTTGGAGATTATTATGTGTAGAGAATGAAATTAAAGGTCATCTCCTGAAACAATATTAATTATTTATGTCAAAAAAGTTTTTTGTTATAAAAACTACAATAATAGGAACTTTAATTGTTTTATTACGCCCTACCTAAAACCTGCTACCCCGGTATTAGGGCGTCTTACTACTCGTCAGAATTATCCGCATATTTACACCGATGGGGTAAGAATGAGAAAGGTAAAATTTAGAAAACATATTTATCACATCTAAAATTAGATCTTCCCCTTTTCCAAATTAAAAATAGACTATCTAGAAACTGAATGTTTAATCTACTCTAGAAATATGTCACTTTGTAGATAGCTGATATATAATAATTTCACAAAAGGGCTATTTAATAACCATAATGATATTTCTCCAAGACGATGGTTGATCAAACAAACTCCGACAAAAAACACAATCACATGGCAAAAAATACACACAGATGGAAATATAAGCCGATAACTTTTTACATATTTAACAAATTCAAACTTTTTCTAAATTATCTTCCTAATCCTCACCCCTTATATTAAGTCTTTGATAACACTAGTGCACATTCCTTACTTTATAGTTTATACAAATAGATACATCTGGCAGTTATAGGCAATCCAAGGTTTCTGTAACGGTTCATTATTTACAGATGGTGTCAATTTTGACAGCAGTAAAACAAATACAGTGACCATTTGACATTATTAATTTTGTACTTAACATTTTTTTTTTGTATGCTCTAAAATAACGGCTCCCAAACTTTTTGAACGGTATACCACCCCTAAAATTTCCGTAATTTGTAATACCACCGAGATAAAGCTGAAAATTTACTATTTCGGTACATTTTTAATGGTGANTTTTGAACGGTATACCACCCCTAAAATTTCCGTAATTTGTAATACCACCGAGATAAAGCTGAAAATTTACTATTTCGGTACATTTTTAATGGTGACTGGGGATATAATAACACAGACTGCGCGGCTGCACCGATTGTCTTAGCATGAATCAATGTTGTGCGTATAACCCGAACGGTTTGTAAGACGCGGTGCTAATAATAATAATAATAATAATAATGAATCAATGTTGCCATCTCTTCAACCACTGGTTAAATCTGTTTTACTTTTGGTTAGACTTGGTCGTAATATTATTTTACAAACTTTAATGTGCTTGTTTTGTTTGGCTTCTCACGGCGTACCATCGGGAATAACTGTATGCACCACTGGTGGTGGCATGCGCACCACAATTTGGGAACCATTGCTCTAAAACAGGGGTTTCCAAACTACGGCCCGCGGGCCACATCCCGCCCGCCACAAGATTATATCTGGCCCGTTCCAAGATTTTATCAAAAAACAAATTAATCGTTTCTCCTCGTTATTTCTTAACCACTCACTTTATTTGACAAGTCCAGTTTCTGTCCGCACGCCTGCTTCACCCCATGACACCAAGCCAGAGTGCTGTTGGAATTGCAAACCCTCATTTTCAGTCGCAGGCGCCATTCCTTATACCTAAAACAGAACGGCTTGACTGTGACGATTTTTAGGTAGTTCAAAGTCTCCCGACAGAGGGTTATAAAAGTAAAGTCCCGAAAGATGTTACCTAATTCAAAAAAATTATATTGACTAATAATTATTATGAATATAATTTATTACATATAAATTGATTCATACCTCACAGAAAAGAATCAACGTCAATCACTTTTATAAAATACTGCCTGGCTTTGAAAAGTGGCATGTTGAAACAAATTTTATTTATGATCTATTTGCACATATCAAGGCATTCAGGGCAAAAATAATGCTACTTAAAGAACAGGTGGACGTTATTTTGGCCCGAAAAAATGTGTAAAATATATATTATGCGGCCCGCATAATAAAAAGTTTGGAGACCCCTGCTCTAAAATATTCGCTTTACGACAGAACGACAATACCTTGATAACTAGGCTTCTTCCCCACTTGAATATGAAACCCGAATGAGGAATTGTGAATGCTAAAAACCCACAGGTCGCAACAAAATGTAAACACGGCTGATGAGTTTTTGTTTGGCGTCTAGGAATTTTTTACTTTCGCCTAGCTCTGCGCCGGTAGGGGTCTAGGGATTGGGGGATTTCCCCAATACCTGAGCTGGAAGGTTTTAATACTACGGCGATTGATTTTACCTGGTAGGTTCTTTTTCTCTGCTTAGACTTTTATTTCCGTCTGGGCTCCACGCGTGCAAGCTTAATGGTTTTTATTTGGTCTTAAGCTTGGTTCACAATCGGCATATTAAAATTTGTATTCGTTCTTAAGCTTGGATTATAATTGAATAGAACGCTAGGCAAGTTCATTATTTTGTCTGGTTTTATAACAAAAACTTGTTTGGTCAAAATAAATAAAATTGCTTCAGTAGAAATATTTAGTTTTATTTATTACATGACGTAATAATTTCAACCGTTATAGAATAATTGTCAAGAGTATAATGTCTTTTGGACAGAAACCTTTTATGAAGAGAAACATATATTCTCAAATTTCCAGATGGTCACGAAGCTGTATCTTAGAGCCTATATTCTGTATAAAAAGGTTTTTATCTTTAAAAAAACTAGAAAAATACGGACTTTAACTCAAATTTTACTATTTTTAATATCAACTTTGAAAATTAATTGTATTGTAGAGCGTTAATTATAGTACGATACGTGTACATGGAGTCGTTTCCCTATTTTCAAGGTTGACCGTTAAATATTCTCGCGCGCACGTGTTTATAAAAAGGAATATGTTGGTATTTTTCTTTCCCAACATTGTGAAATTTCATCATATATTTATTCGTCAAAATCATAACGTTATAAAATATTTCCATATTTTGTTCGTGTGTATTTCAAGATACATCAGAACATGCAGTGAGGACAATATAAAGTCTGTTCATGATAGGTTTTTACCTGAATGACGGTTCAAAAATCATATGTTTAGGTTGTAAAAGATCACTGTTTTGTTATGAATGTTAAGTTTTTTTTAATTACCGTTATATTTTACATTTAGAGTAACGTAAACGTAAGTTTTCTCATACTATTTCATTACTTTCAATCATTTCTTTTTAGCCAATCCGAAACAATATTTTAAACATAATTAAAAGTACTTATTCTCTGTTTTAGAATGTTATCTATGATATGTAATATAGTGCATTAGTGCATACATTAATACCTTTAAATACAAGCATCGTATTTACTTGGAAAAGAGAAAATACTTGTCATTTTTATATATAGTAAATTATTTTATGATTATTTTATCGTATTTCGAAATATTTAGCTGAATAAAATATGTTTATCCACTGCGTGGGTGCATCGTTGTGAAGAACTTGTTTCCGTCACGTTCAATCACATGGTTTAAATTCGTCGGTCGCCATTTTGAAGCTATTTTCGTTAGAAGTTTTTGTGAAAGTGGTGTGAATATTAATTTTTGTAAGTGGAATAAAACGGTAAATAAGCTTTGTATCCGACCTCGAATAAATATATAAATAATATTGGCCTAAATTACTGTGGTTTATTATCACATTAATATTTTACCATCTGTTTTCATTACAATTATCCAAAGTGATAGACATCAGCTGTTGGCGTAGGGATATATTAAGAATTATTCCTTGTAACTTTTTGAGCTGTCATCCAAGTAAACTAAGGTCGTGAATGAATTATACTTATTAAGTTGTATCCGCTTCTGTGGGTGAATGATCTAAACTAGGGGTCCGCAACCTTTATTGGGCTCAGACTAATTTATAAACTTACCAAAGGTCCCGCGATCGTCCATCGTCTCTACACTCTATTTTTCTAATCTATATATCTTATATTTATTTCTTAAATTCAATGTCCTCACACTTTAAGAAATAAATATAGAATAAAATATAAAATGTACATTTTAATACAAAACTATTTGATTTTCTTATAAATTTCCCAATTATGAGCGATCAATGTCATTTTGGTCTCTCTTAAATATTATTTTAAAGTACTTGATACATTTGTGAGATTAGAAGACTCAAAAAATCGATCAGTAGATCGCGATATAAAAGTTGCCGAGCTCTGGTCTAAACCCACGCTATAATAGGCTGCTGAATACGGGAAGATCAGCGTTGGAATCTCGGTCGGGTGTACTAAGAGTGGTGGTTTTTCAAGATAATTTCCCACTCTCCCTCCACGCAAATTTGGTTACACGTTGTATAGATTCAATCTTCCTCATCCCTAGCACACCAGCGTAATTAGTTCATAACTATGCGTAAAACACGAACGAGTAGTAAGAAGTGGTGCTAAAAAAAAAGACATGAGTTAATTTTTTTTTTAAGTTCATCCACATGCTCATAGCATTATTTTTATTCCGTGTTACTAAGTAGTCAGACTGTATTTTATGATAATTTTTAGTGGTTGGATTACATTGTAGGCCTATATTATTTCTGAAAGCAGTAAGCCATTTTACTTTCTCGCTATCTTGCAGGTAGAGAAAGTAATAATGTGATCGTCAAAATAATATAACTCGAGTTTTTGATGAATGTTGAAGTTTCATGATCCTCAGAATCCGAAAAGGTGGTTTTTGCAATTCCATCTGTCTGTCTGTACCTCAGAGTGTAGCCTAGACTATTTTACTGATCGGGCTAGAACTTTGTATCAAGAGTTTTCATAGAGTTTCTCCGAGAGGTTTTTGGAATTGGACATCAAACCTTAAAATTAAGGCTAGTTTCCTTAAGGTCTAAAAGAGAAAAAATTGTTTTCTTCAAAATCGGCTCTAATGATTTTGATCAATATTACAAATTAAATGGCTACCTACTCTCAATTTTTCGTCCAAATGACTTTAAGGGTTCCGGTCTGATGCGTAAATTCTATTTTTTTTAAATCATATCTCCGTAACTCTTTGAGATATAAAATTATTTATTGTTGTACATATGTAGGTCTATTTATAGTAAAATTATTTTATTTGAAACATATTTTTATAAAACCATTAATTTTCAAGATATAGGCCAACGCATGTATATATCCTCAGAATCCGAAAAGGTGGTTTTTGCAATTCCATCTGTCTGTCTGTACCTCAGAGTGTAGCCTAGACTATTTTACTGATCGGGCTAGAACTTTGTATCAAGAGTTTTCATAGAGTTTCTCCGAGAGGTTTTTGGAATTGGACATCAAACCTTAAAATTAAGGCTAGTTTCCTTAAGGTCTAAAAGAGAAAAAATTGTTTTCTTCAAAATCGGCTCTAATGATTTTGATCAATATTACAAATTAAATGGCTACCTACTCTCAATTTTTCGTCCAAATGACTTTAAGGGTTCCGGTCTGATGCGTAAATTCTATTTTTTTTAAATCATATCTCCGTAACTCTTTGAGATATAAAATTATTTATTGTTGTACATATGTAGGTCTATTTATAGTAAAATTATTTTATTTGAAACATATTTTTATAAAACCATTAATTTTCAAGATATAGGCCAACGCATGTATATATATATTTAACTTTTCGAACACTAAAGGTAAAGTATTATGACCGTAAAAAAATCTAACCCGAGATGTTGATGGATGTCGACGTTTCATTACCTCCCGAATCTTAAAATATTGGTTTTTGCAGTGCTGTATGTATATGTGTCTGTCTGATCCTAAAATTAAGAGTAGTTTAATTAAGGGCGAAAAAAGAAAAAACAGATTTTCTCAAAATCGGCTCTAACGATTTTGAATAAAATTCGTATTCAGGCGTTGATTAAGATTATTAAAAAAATGGCTACTTTCATTTTCCCATTAAAATACGTTTAGAATGCTTTATAGAAGCGAAAATTTCCAAATCTACGCAACTATTTGGGATATTAAATAACTTAACATTGCAAAATTATAGTACTACTAAGAATAAAAAACTTTTATTTGAAATATATGTTTATCAAACCAATAGTTTCTGATATATTGGCAAATATATTAATACAATGATGTAAGCTTTAGTTGTAAAGAGATACTACTTAAGTTCAAACGCAATAATTTTCTAATAACACAAGTAAATAAGTAAGTCTCTCAAATGTTGATTTTCTTTTTCATTTAACTTCTTAGGGGAAATGTTTGTACAGCAATAATCTATCTCTATCAATTTATATTCAATAGTAACATTTACTTTTATTGGTCAAAATTATAAATGAGTAATTTAATAGCAATTCGATGACTTAGAGATGTGAAACCCCTAATAAAATTCCAAATATTAACCGGAAGTTGAAATTTTAATTAGAAGTGTTGAGCCTTGTGGACCCAATATTGATCTTTTTATTGGTTCAAATATACAATTGAGGACTTAAATTCTTTAAAAATAAAATCATACAATTTAAAACCGGGAGTCAAAAGATGTTTTGCGTAAGTATAGCGTAATTTTTGCTTAACTTAATAGTGTATTTTATTTCGTTTCACATATAATACGAGTTTTGAGTAAATATCTCCATTTTTTAACTGTGGAGTGAGAAAGTCCGTGCGTAGTTACGTACCATTTATTTTTGTGTGTAACCTTACGTTTGGCTCAAGGGTGTACCAACTACTTATCGTGGAGAGTGTATTGAAAAATAAAATTTGAAAAACCAACCCTAATTCAATTGCAGCCTGCAAATATTCAATCCCCGACCTTCCTTTCTATGATGAACAAGTCTAAAAATTTTCGACTGCTTGGATTGAGCTCTGTCTATTGATCGTGTTTTGTGAAAATGGCTCACATATAAATCCCTCTTGCACCCCTTCGTTTACTCCACCCCCAATAATGTAATTATGTGATCAAGCTCCTTTTCAGTAATCACGCTTATTTTTGGAGTACTATTTGTTCTTGCGATGATAACTCATTTTATTATTTCCTTTTGTTCTCTCTTGCTCTTTTGATTAGTTTTATCCCTCCATCCTTATATCAAGCCATGTGTTTTATTTGTTTTGAGTTTTAACACAAAGGTATTTTTTTTAAAGCAGTGTTCTAACCCTTCTGCATATTTACACTGCTGTGATAGGAATGAAAAAGGAATAATTTAGAGAAAATGTTCGCGCATTCCGCATTCGTGTAGAAAGAGACAGAGAGTGTGGAAAAAAAACTCAATAAATTCGACCGGGATTTGAACCTTGACCTCCCGTCACAAGCAAACCAGACCAAACGAAACTGACTCCTTGGTATGCGTGCCCACCGTTACGAAGAACACTGGTTATTTAGCGCCTTAAATTTATGGGTCAAAGCTGAGGAGGGTGGCTAGAGTGTTTTTTCCTAATATGCTTATAATTCTCCTTCAACGCAAGTACGGGCACATTTCCCAAACATTTTACCTTCCTCATTCCTTATCCATTGGAGTAAATACGCGGATAGCTGTAATGGGAAGTAAGACACGGCGCACAAAATACATCAGTAATTAAAATAAAATACCTATGTTGTAAAGGTTGCATTTATTTTTTATAATTTGTTGTCAAATTAATACAAACAAAATATACAAGTGGTATGCTACTTTATAAACTAAAAAAAAAGTTAAAAGCATGGAAAATACAATGAAAAAAGTTTCCTAAGTATATATTTGGTATCGGCAATACCCCCTTATTTTAAACACTGGAATGATTATATTCAACATTATTTTATACTAATACCCGCCTCGGTAGCATAGTTAGCTAACGCAATAGTTTAGTGTTGAGCTAGACTTCCGAGGATGAGGAGATCAAGGCTCGAATCTCGCTTGGTTGAACTGGGTTCTCTAAATTGTTCTTCACTCTCCCTCCGAGCAAATGCGGGTTCACGTCCTCTATATTCAACCTTCTAAAATCCTAGCCCATTAGCGTAATTAGTACTTAGATTATAATCCGAAAGTGTAGTAACGCGGTACTAAGTATCAGTATTATTCTTTTATAGTAATGTGCAATGAAAGTTAACAAATCGGTTTTAAATCAGTTTATAATAAAATCAAGTCTGAAAATGAAGCTTTTTTCCCTAAACGCGCGCTAGGATTACACAACAAAAAGCTCCTATTGTTTTGTCCAATTACACTTGTCCAACACCTTCTCGTATCTGTATGGAAAATTAAATATCTTTTAATTTTAGTAAAGGAGAATAGATATAAATATTTAAAAAAAATTACACTGAAAACTCTTTCAGTATAAGATTATTTTACTATAATAGAACAATATTTTATTACAATTAATAATTGCAGATTTT
>CABFWB010002584.1:71930-82833 GCA_902151455.1 Timema bartmani | reverse complement strand
CTACCTGAAGCTTGCTCGGTGACAGCCAGCCGACAGGTTATTTCGAGGAGCCTTCTAGTAAATTCGAGTTTAAAGTGAGTCGTTTAAAAAATGCTCACTTGATTGCGCTGTAGTCACTGGGGACTCCACCTAGCGATCCCAACGTTGAAGGAGTAAAGCCCCGAAAAGGAGCGCAACACGTTCAACCTAGAGGCTGTGGATCTGTTCTTTCCTTGTCAGTGTCCCAGGCCTATTCGTCTGCACACGACCTTGAAATGAGTTCCACTTTCTAACCTAGCAGAAATGTACAGCGTTGTGTTGCCGGCTCCATTTGAATCTATTGGGTGCATTTTCCTGCGAGTTTTGGCAGTATTTTACTGCTCGTCTGGCCGTAGAGTTAGTTCCACCTGCCTCAAGTTTCACCTTTACTTAAAATACCTTAACTTTCAAAGTAATTGACCCTCCTCTCCTTGGGGCTTCCCAGGTGACCGACCTCATTCCCTCCATTGGCAAAGTCGTCATCAGAATGTTGCAATCTGTCTCTTTGATTTTTTTTATCTCATTTTATTTTGCCCCATTTGATTTTGGTTTGAATCCCTGATAGGATATTGTTGTGGGAGGGCGCAGTAATTCACTCGCTTGCAAAAAGTTAGGTTGACTCATGATGCTTTGCAACGCAAACTTAAACCAATTGATTATAAATTTGTTTAATTTTCTAAGGAACAAACAGATCTTTTAGATTATGGTGACGTTATATATTTACAAATTTTTGTGTTGTGTTGTGAAACAAATCAACACAATACGAAAACAACACACGTTTTCCATTTAACGAGTTATTTCAAATCATTTCACAACAGTAGACGCAGCTGTGTGCCTCTTTTTAAGCACGCGCGCACTGATTTGATCCGGTTGGTTTTGAAATTCGACAGTGTCTTCCAAGCAGATGTATCTCAGAACAGAGAAAGTTAAAAAAAACTTTCAAGTCTCACCAAACAAACAACGTAGATCGAGCTGATATCCTGTGATTGGTTCAGTGCTTGTCTCGTTAACCACCTTTCTGCTCTTGTTTCTCGGTGGACGTGGGAAGCTGCCTCTTCTTCGTCTGTGTGTACTCTTTCGCCTCCTATCTCTTTCTCTTTCTCTCTTCATACTAGGCCGCTCAGGCTGAGGAATAAATACCGCCGTATAAAACTGAACCCCACTCCCCCCTTTCCACTTCAAGGCGAACTTTTATTGGTCGCGCTGACGTCATTAGCTAAGCCAGTAAGGACATTCTCAGGCACATCTCCTATTGTGTCATCAATAGTGTAATGAGGCGGTCGATGAAAAACCGCAAGGTGCTCGGGCTTTTGACCTTCATTTCTTAGACATTTAGGTCTGGCCGCCAACATTCAAACATTAAATTACTACATCATAAACTAACATTACTCTGATTGGATCAAAGATGTAGTATCGATACTTTACTCATGTCTTATATAGGAAGAAAAGTATCCGATATTTTACACATTTCTAGTATAGGAAGAAAAGTATCAATATCGAACTTGCATCGAAAGAAGAAGTATCGATATTTTTCTTAGTAGACCTATATGAAGGTCCCGGGTTCGATTCCAGTGTCCAGGTGTCGTTTTTCAATTTTCAAAATATGATATCTAGATAGAGTAAATCCTCACTAAAAGCATACATAATAGCTTTGACTATTTGATTCTTATAGGAAGAAAAGTAAGTTTATCAATATCGTACTTGTATCGAAAGAAAAGGATCGATATTTCACTTAGTATAGGAAGAAAAGTAGGTTTATCAATATCTTACTTGTATCGAAAGAAAAGAATCGATATTTTTAGTATAGGAAGAAAAGTATCGATATCATACTTTTGTTGAAAGGTAAGTATCGATACTTTACTCTTTTATAGTATAGGAAGAAAAGTATTGATACTGTAGGCCTACTTGTATTGAAAAAAAAGTATCGATATTTTACTCATTTTGAATATAAGAACAAAAGTATCGATATCCTACTTGTATCGAAAGAATAAGAAAATTGTATTCTAATATTATGTTTTAATTTGTTTGATATTATTGAAATGTTGAATTTTTTTCTTTGTATTCTTAGGATTTTTGTACTTACCTAGAAAAAATAAATACAAGTTTATAATATGTATAGCATAAGACTAACCATATTAACAGTTAATTTATTTGTTCCAGAAAATTTACCTTAATCTCAATACATGTAAACATCTTTGAAAATGAGCTTATTCTATCATTAATTTTCATACAATCATTTATGTTTATTGGGACATGTTGTTTGGATACCTTTTGCGCCTCCATTTTGATGGGAATCTTAATTTAAAATAACAAACCACCCGCTTCAGTGGCCGCGTGGTTTTACTCGCTAATCTCGTGTTGGACTAGACTGCTGAAGAAGGGAAGATTGGGGCTCAATCCTGGTTGGATGCACTGAGGCTGGTTTTTTCTAAATGGTTTTTCCATTATCCGCGCAAATGTGGGCACATTTTCTCTAAATTAAGCCTTCCTAATCCCTAACCTATTAGTGTAATTAGTACATAGGTGTATAACCTGAACAGGTAGTAAGACGTGGTACTAAAAAAAAAGCGTCTTAAATAATGCGATATTTCTGCACGTCCGCAACACGTCTTAAGTGCTCCGATGGGCGGCCACCTTATCGTAAATCAAATAACATTTGTATTCTTGTTTAGAGGCCTTTACGAAGGATATGTCTTAAAATTAATATCCAAAATTTTTTTAAGGTTGTTACAAAATATTTGGGTAAAATTTTTGAAGTAGTTACTAACTAAAACAAGTCTGGCATTCTTCTCATTAGACAGACGTTAGAAGAATTTTCGTTCTTTGATTTGTCATTAATTTGGATCCAAATAGAATTTTTTGATCAAATGCGAACTTATTTTTTTACTGTCCATAGTTTTTGTCTGTACGCCATGACAGTAGTTTTAGCTATCCGTAAATGCCATGAGTTTCTACCTTTTTAAAAAAAAATCATTCTGACGCCATTTTCATCATATGTTTGCACTCAGTCCGTTGCTAGTTCTCGCTTAATTAAGTAAACACCTGTTCGTTAGTTAGAGAAACTCGTCAAATTACTAAATGGGGAAGAATGTAAATGTAAGTTGTATTTGGCGTGATCTTTCTATACTCGAGGGTATATCTGCTCACGACGTACAGCATCAGTCTGGTTCAAAAGGAAGATTCTTATACAGGATGGGGCGCAAACAATTAGACAATATATGCTGAGGAAAGTCATGGACAAAGTGCTTAGGTTTGCTTGACGTCCGGTGGAACTCACCTGGGTGACTATCTTCAAAAAGTGAAAAAATGTAGTATGTAGTTTGCTTTTATTTAGCTAGTGAATATTTACTTTTCAATTAAAGTGTTAGTTTTCAAGTTACCAATCGTATATTTGTTTAGGCTCCACCCTGTGTAATAATTCATAATTATTATTATTATTGTGTTCTGCCCTACGACAGGTCCATTCCTTTTGTCAGTGAAACCTAGACTTCCATTGCGCCCTGTCCTTTGCCTCCTTCTTCAGCTCCCAAAATTGTCTTCTTTCCTTCAAGTCATCTAGTATTTGAATCCTCCTTCTTCCTAAGCTAATATTTCCCTCGTCCTTTCCTTCCATGACATCGCGCAGAAGACAGTTCCTTCTAAGGATGTGTCTGATCCAATTGGCTTTGCGCCGAATAATCACATCCAAAATGCATCTCTTCTCACCCACTCTTCTTAGGACATCTTCATTTGGCACCCTGTTTATCCATCTGCTCTTCTCAAGTGTTCTGCAGCAGCACATCTCAAAGCTCTCTAAGTATTTCTTTTCCATCTTACTAAGAGTCCAAGTTTCTGCTCCATACAGTGCGATGCTCCTCAGTTCCAAACTCAACTTCCTGGTAGTAACTCTTCTCGTTGAAAGTTTCCTTGGCCATGGCATTCCTTGACCTAATTTCTTTAGTGCAGTAGGCACCCTTTGTCAGCAGACCTCCAAGGTGCATCAACTTCTCTACGTTTTCTAACTCCTGGTTTTCAATTTTAATTTTCAGCGGCTCTTTATTTTTTGAAATCACCATCACGTTTGACTTCTCATTGTTGATCTCCATGCCATATCTTCTCCCTATCTCCATTAGCGGTCCATCATTTCCTGCAACACTTCTTTATTTATAGCCAGCAATGCTAGATCCTCTGCATATTTTATTGTGTTGATGACGCGTCCTCCTATTCTGAAATTGCCACTGCACTTTAAGGCTTCCCTGACCTGCCACTCGCCATTCAAGTTGAACAGACTAGGTGACAAACAGCATTCCTGTCTCACTCCTCTTCTTATCTCTACGCTATTGGTCTCTCCATAATTTAGTCTCACCTTCACTCGCTGTCCTAGGTACAGGTATGCAATCAGCTTTCTGTCCCTCCAGTTGATGCCGATCTTCTTGAGTATTTTCATCAGTTTCTTCTATTTAACTCTTTAAAACGCCTTTTGCCAGTCAATAAAACCAATGTAGACTTCTTACTTTATTTCCAGCAATCTTTCTGAGATTATTCTCAGCATACCGCTGGCATCTCTGTTTCCTTTTTCTTTTCTGAAACCAAATTGGTATTCTTACATAACATTTTCTATTTTCTGTTCCATTCGCCTGTTGAGTATTCTTGTCACGATCTTCCCCGCATGAGAGATGAGGCTGATGGTCCTGTGGTCACTGCATTTCCTGCCTTGCTTCTTCTTTATACCCATCATGGTTTTGTCTAAAAAGTTCTTGGGCTATTCTCCTGTTTCGTAGATCCTATTTATAAGTTTTGTCAGAGCCATTAACCTGTTGTTTCCCAGTTCCTTCATAAGGTCAGCTGGTCTTTCATCATCTCCAGCAGCTTTTCTTCTTTGCATGTCCTTTATGGCTCTCTATACTTCCTCTTTAAAATGCTGGGTTCTTTATTGTCTTCCTATACCTTTTCTTCGACCTCATTCTCTAGGTTTCCTGGTCAATTTTCCTTGTCGTACAGTTGTTCTACATAGTTTCCCCAAATCGTAAGAACCTCTTTATGATCCGTCACCATCCGACCGTTGGGTTTGGGTTCGCACAAATTTGTTTTCATTCCCACCCATATTCTTTGCTTTCTAGTACATTAGGGCATACCTTCTTTTTCTTTGCATTTCAATGCCTTATCTATATAGTATTTCCTCGCTTTATCTGTTTCTCTCCTTAATTCGTGGCTTATCCTCACATATTATTCTGTGTTGACGTTTTTTCATTTCCTTCTTTCTTCCATTTTCTTAAGCATTTCTGTTGTTTCCTAGGGCTTTTGTGCAGTCCTATTTACTATTCCACTTTACTTACACACTTATACACTCTTTTGTCACTTCACTTAAGTTTTGTTTTATTTAATTTCTCACAATGTCCCTCTTGCTTCTTAATTTTTCAAGTCCAACCTCGGACTTCTCTTGCTCGTTTCCCTGGTATTTTTCAATCTTGTTTCAATGTACGCCACCAGTAGGTTGTGGTCCGAATCGATGTTGGCACCTGGAAATATCTTTACATCCTTCAATCCATTCCTGAATCGCTGTTTGACAAGGATGTAGTCTAGTTGGTACCTGCTGATGTCTTCTGGGCTCTTCCGTGTGCATAGTTTTGCCTTCCGTTTCTTCAACCAGGTGTTTGTCACCACCAGGCTATTCCACTGGCAGAATTAGATAAGAATCTGTCCTCTGTTGTTTCTCTTCCCCAGTCCATATGGCCTTACAATTTTCTGTTCCGGTCCTTCTCCGACTACACTGTTACAATCACTCATGATGATGTTGTTTACTTTCCCTCTTCCTTCATGTTGAATAATTACTTCAATTTCATCGTATATTTCTTCAACCTCAACATAATCGTGGTTGGTTGTTGGCATATATCCTTATACTATCAATATATCTACTGGCACACTGTTTAATTTCACATTAATTTCTCACTATGACACATTACTTTAGTTACACTTCTAACCACTTCGTTTTTCATCACTATTGCCTCTCCTTTTTCTGCACTCTTTCTACCTGAATGGAACATTGTGTAATTTCCAGAAACTATTTCACCTTGATTTTTCCGCCAGACTTCACTTAAACCTGCCATGTCCACACCACAGCTTTCCATTTTCCCAACCCTTCTCATCGTCCTTACATTCCATGTTCCTATGCTGAAAGAGAACGTTTTATTTGATGTTCATAAGAGACAGATTATCTACTTTCATATATTCATAAAACACATGAGTTCTAGAGCTGTCAAGTTTGATGGATTTTGTTGATTTTTACGGCGGTAACATAAATATAGTGAGCTTTTGTCAATGTTGGCTTATATATATACTTAAAGTGCTTCATAAATATGATATTTCGGCAATAATTACCACTGATATTTAGTGCCAACACTAAAGCATGATGTTATCTTTCCTTATATCGATCACTAAATATAAAACCTAGTATGAATTGTTTTATTGTTGTTTTTTGACGTCTTACAACCTAACCAAGCTAGCCTTATATTTAAACTAATTGGGTAGGGAAGACTGGTAACACTTTAAAGGGGATGTCACCCGAATTCACCAGGAGAAAGAGTGGAAAATAATTGAGGGAAAAAACTATTTAAATACACCCTGCTGGGATTTCCTCTTTCTCTACGTCACCGACAACTAAAACAAGACTAAACCAAGCCTTTGTCCACGTATCCACCGATGTGGATGAGTTTTTTGCTTTAGTAAACGTAGGGGTAGATTCTTGGAGATAACTCTCTCTCTCTCTTGGATGCATATTTGGACACACCTAAATCTGAAATGAATTATAAAAAGGACTGGCGTTATTTTTCACCTTTAAAATAGTTCTCCTGTGCACAGTTAAAACTTTTTCTACTGTTTTCACCGAGAATCAAGGCGCACGCAATGAATGAATTACTCCCAGTCGACCGAACTCTTCTGACTTCAGATAAAAAAAACTACGCTGGTTTTTAATTAACTAAGTTTCTGAAACGTCATATTTTTTTAAAGCCATTTAGAGATACATTGATAAGTGGGTTTTTGAAGGTTTTAAAACGGGTTTATTAGTCGGATGACACTTAAATAATTCCTTCAGTGT
The DNA here is from genome assembly GCA_902151455.1 of Timema bartmani. NCBI lineage: Eukaryota > Metazoa > Arthropoda > Insecta > Phasmatodea > Timematidae > Timema > Timema bartmani. The sequence goes on along the minus strand of CABFWB010002584.1, from coordinate 75,740 downwards.
GTTTGTTTGGACTATCTTTGAAGTTTTTAATTAACGATTCCATTTGTATGGGCTAAATGTTGAAATAACGTAATCTAATAACGTGGATACACCATCTGGGGATTGGATCAGTGTCAACGTGAGCTCGATTGATTTGCTTCATATCTGAACTGGGAAATTGGAGGTCTGTTTTGAGCCTCACGCTGGATGTGCAGTAGTTTTTTTTTTCTTTCCTAGCGAATTTTCTCCCGGCAGATGTTGATGCAGTCCCTTAAATTTAATGGGGTTGATACGTACCTGAGAAACAGGGTAAACCTGGAAAAGTTTCTGAATTTGGACATGACAGAGATGAGCTAACTTGGGACAGTTTTAAAAAATCACTGGCATTTTCTTATATTTTTACAATAATTTTTCAATTTAGACTAGAAGAGTATCAACTAGGCATGCGCTTTCATGAGGAGAACTGATACTTATATTCTTAGTAATTTTTGTGACATAGATTAATTTAACAAACGTTGAAATAATTAGTTTTTATTTAGAACTTTTCATAAAAATTTCTGAGAAAATGCATATTTTGGTTTGGAAAACTTTGAAGAAAATAAAGGTATTTCAAAACTTAAAAGAAGTATAACCCTGATTGACTTCCATTTTGTGGCCTTAGTGAAAACGACCCGCTCCAATGGTTTAAAGCTACGCCCACACCAAAAGAAACTCAGAGGAACATTGTATCATTTGTTTGTATTGATGTCGCTTGTTTCTGTATGTTTCTCAATGTTTCACAATGTTCTTTGTTGTTTACGGTAACAGGAACAAAAGTTCCTATGAGCTGTTTATTTCCAAAAATAGCGGTAGAGATCAAAGGAAATCCAGGAACACGTGTAAATATTTGTGTTCTAGGAAGTGAAGTTGGTTCAGTATGGACAGCTTGTTTATGTAGTTGTTTATTACTGCTCGTTTGAGAATGTCGCTTACGTGGATAAGTGAAAATTTGATGTTTAATTGAACGAATTCATGAGACTCAAAACCCATGTTGCTTTCCCTTCAACAGGTTTGGTCTCGTACAACATTTACGCTTTCTTATCTTCCTTTTGCTCAAGATAGCATAAAAGTTGCAGCAGCTTCCGACGAAATATCATCGTCGCACCACATATTAAATACGTAGGATGGTTAGAATAATTAAATTCAAACCAAAATATACTAAATTTTTTTTTTCCAACTTCACACACATAACCACACAAATGATGCGTCGGTGTAGACAGAGCGAACTGAGTAAACTGTTCCTAAAAATGTGTTGCTCTTGTGACTACAGATTGTCCAATAAGTTCGCCTTTGTTTCTGTTTTCAGAAACACCTTGCAACATTTAGCAACGATAAGTTCCTGTATATTCCTTTGGTATGAGCGTGGCGTAAGGCGTCACTCTCGTATTAGACTGAACTGCTGATTGCGGAGAGATTGGGTTTCGAATCTCACTCGGGTCTACTGAGGGTGGCTTTTCATAATTGGTTTTCCACTCTCCTTCCACGCAAATGTGGGTAGCTTACCTCTATGATGCTTCTTTCCTCATCCCTATTCCATTAGAGTAATTATCATTTATAGCCCTACGTATAACCCGAATGTGTAGTAAGACGTGGCGATAAAAAATAAATTAAAAAATATCAGTGAACGTGTCGACTATCCCGGACATTTATGTATATCACCGTGTCTGATTGGTTAAGGAGACCAACAACAAATATGGGTGAGAAGGTGTTAGAATTTGTTTTTGGGCTCGTCCTATTACTGAAATATTACATACATTATTTAGCGCGAGGGCCCTGCCTTTATGGTTAGGATTATCAACTACTGTCTGAGAATTAGAGATGAACTAGGGTACCGTAGAGGAAATACACCCGCATTAGTTTGTACCGATGGTATAAAAAAACAATCTAAATGTTTGGGATTCACATCCCGTCCACCCTATCAACGGCGGTTAGTAAGTGTTATTAGAGATTATAATTGGGAAAATTTGCTGTTTTGAAAAATAACCTCTAATTTTACCTAGATTTTAATTTCAATTATTTGAATGGATCTAATACATTTGAGGTATCAAGTCTTAAAGCTTACACTTTATTTTACCCTGCCAAGGACATTAACACCAGCAACATCGAATGAGTTATAATAAACATTTACAAAATCCTGTCCGTATGTCCTTCCAGAGCTTTTTATCTCACCCCGTACCCTATAGAGTTGATATTTGGGATGGACGCTATGGAGCATGCCATATTTATGAGATTTGGATGAAATAGGGGGATCAGAACTGTTGGGCTTACAGAAGAATACCGTAGCAAAATGTTGGCATTGATCTAGCTATACTTCCAGAACTGCACTGAGCCATGGACACAAATCACGCTACTTCCTGTTACGAAAAACATAAAAGTTGATAAAAACTACAGTGAACAAACTTCTCGTGAAAACAAGTTGCTCCTATTAAAGTTGTTTTGGTTATCCTCTTACACTAAAGTTGGGGGGGGGGATCCATGCCCTGTGTCAGACCATGTAATGCTAACACGTCACTATTATAATCAATGCCTTTACCAATACATCCCCATTTCCTGCAATGATCAGAAGTTTATTCCCGGTAATTTTACCCCTAAGGGTTCATCTATAAAACACGTAACGCTGATGAGAGGGGGGAAGCCGAAATGTTGAGATGGTGCTACGTGACGGAGGGGGGGGGGGGGGGGGGGAGGTACACAACAGTGTTCAATAACACAGATCTTATACTTAAATTCTAATGTTGAAATTATTTATATTCAGGATTAAGATGTATTCTGCGTAGTATTATAAATCATGAGTTCCTGTTTTTGCGTCACAAAAGCTTCCCTATGAAATAATCACATTCACTATTTATGTGAAAAGTTAGTTAAACAGGTTTGACGGGGTGAAAAATAGGGTTAAATGTCTACTAGTTGCTACATGGGGGAGGAGTGGTCAAAAAAGATAAGAGTTAGAGAGAAAAAGGGAATAAAAAAGCGTTGCATGGTTTATGGATGACCCGTAAGTGCAATGCAAGCTCTACACATCCTTATAAAACAAAACGACTAGATGCTAATATATTCCCCATCGAGGCGATACCAATAGGACGGTATTCTATACATGTGGTGCAGTATTCGTTAATTGCGAGACTATGACGTCAGTGTAATTGTCTCTCGGCCCGCAAGCTATTTGCCCACTCTATAGGGGAAGATAGGGGTTAAAGGGGGAGGAGCAATGATGGCGTTCCAGGCACCGGCTCCAAACAGTAACTCAACGAAAGTTTGTCTTTCTATCCTTTTCCGTGCCAGGGTCCGCTAGTTAATGGCTCAAACTTGTGCTTCCATACAAGTTGGCTTCTTTATCGGGACCGTTGTTGAACGACAGACAAAACGTTTACTGAGCTAGTTTTTTTTAACAATAGTGTTGTTTACATTCGAGTATTGACCTCATTTTAATTTTTTTTTTACTAACACAATGCTATTTTGGTGCATAGACATACCCACTTATGGCTACCCCGATGTTCCGATTATCTTTATTTCAACGTCAAAGTCCTTATCGCCAAGATAGCCACTATTGCCAACTATTAAGTTTAGATGTGGTTAAAACTAACAAAGCGGCCCTCAAAAGCCGGCATAAAAAAAATACTTGGTAACATTTGGAAGGCCTTGCATTCCAAGGCGTTACACTAAAATTGTACTTTGTTGGCATTGACGGGTAGGTTGGTGTTCGAATCTTAGCTGGGTACATTAAATGGGGATTTTACATTCCTCTCTTCACGCTAACGTGGGTGCGTTTCTAAATTATTTTCCTCGTCTATA
>CABFWB010002584.1:49986-70492 GCA_902151455.1 Timema bartmani | reverse complement strand
TACCAACAGAGGAGTTGAACTTATTGCGATGTGTTTGTGAGGTTTATCAAATACCAACAGAGGAGTTGAACTTATTGCGATGTGTTTGTGAGGTTTATCAAATACCAACTGAGGAGTTGAACTTATTGCGATGTGTTTGTGAGGTTTATCAAACACTGTTCCCCGCTCAGGACCCAAAAGGTTTTATTTGACTTATGGTTGACCTCTAGAGTAGCACAGCTCTATTCAAACACATTTCGTCGTCTTTCCTTCCCGGAATGAGATAGACCTTAATGCGAGCCGTGGAACCGCTCCTGGTGGAGGTAGCCAGGCAGGCGCAGCTGAATTAAAATAATAATAACTACTATGTTGTTTTATTAATCCTTCTTGCTGTTAAAGTTTGTATTTGGATGATTTGAGTGTTGTCGTAGTACTATAGCTCACCCATGGCTGGAAGGGTGGTAGGTGACAGCTAGGAAAAGTAACCATGTACCAATTTGCCAAATCATGTTATCTAGAAGACCATATGTTGATTTGTTGTAAATTTTTGCTGTCAAAATTTCCCCAGTAAACAAATTTCTTTTAACATTTTTAGAATATTGAAACACAAACTTATTAAAATAACCATTTGGATGTTTATTTTTTGTGGAAGTGGGGTCTGTGGTTCACTTTAAAAAAAATCCAACGAGAGCTTCTAAAATTCTGCGTTCTCTTCATAAATTAAGATGGTGAGCTAGCTGAAACAAGGGTGGTTGATGACGTCCTACAAACTATATTCTGTGTTCATGCGCTGTTTACAAAATGAAAACTTTTTATTTTGAAACTGATATTTTGTATTGCTGTTTGATCTCAGTTTAAAAAAAACCATTTGTTTTACTTTGGTGGCCAATTATAACACGATACAAGTGTAAATATAATATACCTACTTTTCGATTGATTATTTTATGTATTATAATAATTTATTGTTGCCACAACCGCAAAACAAAACACATAATAATTTTATTAATATATTTTAGTCTTTCAATAAACCATGGAAATCCCAATTAGACAGTAATCCTAAGGGTGGTAGTGTTATAATCGTTTAATAACACTTTTGATTGATAATATAGTAAGAGTAAGCACATAATTATTTCCGAATAGGTTGGCATTATTCGCTCTCAGAGCTAATGTTTGCAATAAAGAACCTTCTGTTAGCTGTCATCTATAACCTTTACAACCGAGTATGAACTACATACAAGATCTCTCGGTGACAATTGGTTCATGAACCCGTGAACTCCACACGTCATGTTCACGTGTCACCTTGAATATGGTGGAAGAGATACTAGCTCATTTACACTGGTGCGATCATTTGTCATGTTTTTATTCAACAGAGGCATGCCATTTGCATAATAAGAGCCTTTTGGACAGCTGGATATTATACTAAGTCTACTTTTACGTATTTATACGTTGATTCGTGTGATATTCAGTTGTCACGTTTAATAGAAAATATCTAAAAAACAACACTTATAAAATAGTAAAATCACATCTTAGTTTGGATTTTCTAAAAGACTTTTTCTATGAAAGATTGGACTATACAGTGTACATGACAAATTTATAGCTCGATCTTGAGTTGTTATTTTAGGTTGACTTATTTAAGACAAAAGTGTAACGAACACGAGTTAATGACAATATTCTTACAGTTTTTTTTTATATCAAAACTTTTTTTGGCCAAAATGAATCAAATATTTCTTCAGTACAAACATAGAGTTAACTTTACTTCCCATGGTGATAGCAACAGTTTTTTTTAAATATCTCAGAGTTGTCCTAAAATGTAATACCAACTTTTTCTCTTCTTTTAGATAAATAATTTGTCATAATGTCACTATGCTCATGACAAATATTCAACAACTGTTGATATCGCCATGTGAAGAAAATTAAACTCTTATGTTTCTACTGGAGCAATATTCTATTTATTATGGCCAAAAATGTGTTATTATAAAAACTGCAAAAACACTGCCATTAACTCGCGGTCTCTAGATCCACAACATAACGTGCACGTTCTAATTTGTGTTTCTCTCGCGCTCCGCATTTCATAACCCGTTCAAACTATCCGTATATTTACACCAATTGAGTAGAATAAAGTAGAAATTTAGAGGAAATATACCCAAAATTGCGTGAAGTAAGAGTGGCTTAAACCTTTCAGGGAAAAAAAAAACGCCTTGAGTATACCCTGCCGGGATTCAACCCCTGATCTCATCGTCACCGGTAAAACAAGACTGTTGCCTTTTACCGCGTGCAAACCAGTCTGGATCACTTTTTACACATCTGAGTTTATCACTACACGACTTACAAACTGACAATCACCATCATCAACTGTTTCCAGCCTATGGCCGAGTCAGGTTAGTAAAATGCCTCCATCTTACTCTATCCTTTCACCATTCTTCCTCCTTTCATTTGCACACTTTCTGTTATCTGCTCCTCCGATCTATTTCTTGGCCTCCCTAGTGGTATTTTTTCTACGTACTTCGTTTATATAATTTTCTTTGTAATTCTCTCCCTCTCCATCCTCATTACGCGACAATCTTAGATATTAATCTACATCCATATATATATATATAGTTTAAATATTTTAATAACTGGATAGGGAGACAAACCCGTATAAAAACAATAAATATCTTCGTTGGTGTAATCCGGAATCGAACCTGACTTCCCTAGAATTGATGTTGTCTACCCTAACCACTTAATCGCCGCGACAGGAATGTGTCGCTACAGTTTTACAAGTATTGCGAGGAGGAATAGTGTTGTCACTATCCACGATACCAACTAAAATTAGTTATTTGATTTTAAGGTGGGCTCCCACGTGGTCAATTGTACAACTCATGACCTAATCAGTCATATACTAACCTAGTAGGAACTAGTGGTCAAGAATCCTTTGATCGTTTACGACTGCGGTGGTCGTATGTTATCCGCCTGCGCGGAAAACTAACGACTCCTTCAGTCGTGTACAGTGATCTGAACTTAAACAAGGTCCAGGTTTGTTCGTTGTGACAAAGTGGAACCCCCGGTTCAGAAAATACACAGTGGGAACGGCCAGAGTCGTGTCCACGACTATAACTGCTCAATAAATACACGGTCTTTCAATTGGTCCCGTGGTAACCCTGATCTATTGTTTGGTGTTCCTATACTAACACAGTTTAGTCCAACGTTTCACAACTAGTGGGCTAGTCTGTATAATGCAGCAAACCTAGTGTGCTGCAAGCGAAATAAACAAGTATGGTGATGGTAATAAGCAAGTAAGTAGTTTTAAAAAAATTAAATCAATTTACATGTAAAATATATTATTACTATTTATTATTTATTACTATACTCATCTAGTTATGGAGGTAACTGAGCCTTCTTGGCTCCACAAACTTTTTGATATTGAAGGTTGGGGCCACACCTTTTCATATAGGGTCTAATTAATTTAAAACTTATTGAGATTGATTGATAGGCCACAATAAAACAGCCTGTGGGCCGTGGGTTGGGTCACACTGTACAAACACATTAGGTGCTAGATTTTGGTGTTAACTTGTAAACGTTGGTGCAATTAGTTTTTTAGTATTATTTTTAGCATTGCATCTTACTGCCCGTTCGGTTTATACGCTTATGTACTAATAACACTAATGGTTCAAACGATTAGGGAGGTTATATTTAGAGAAAGTGCACCCGAGATTGGAAAACCATTTTAGAAAAACTGTCTTCCATACGCCCGACTGAGATTCGAACCTTGATCTCCCCGTTATCGGCAGTCTAGTTTACTGTGAGAGTAGTGCCTTAGACCACGCGGCTACCGAAGCGGGTTACAATAGATCAATTCGTTTTAAAAGGCGTGTGCTGGTACAATTTAACTCTCCTTTTGGAAATTGTTCACAAAAATTCCAAAATAATTTAATTAACTAAACATTCTTTTAACTAGTTGATAACGTACTCAGGAGTATGACATAAACGGTTAGTAAGACGTGGTGCTAACAAAAATAAATCCTTTATTAAAGTGTTGGCCAAAAATCAAGCAGGCCATCACTGAAAAAATACAAAAGAACACATAGATTATAAAATTTAAAAAGTTTGGTATTATTGTGTAGAAAAGATTCTTATAAAACAAATTTAAGAACTAAATCATACATAATAAAGAGGAAAAAAAACAAGAAAAGAGATAGTTCAATAGTAAATAATTATTTAGTAAACAGCCCCAAGGTAAACAAACTGAAAGTAATTGATGATAAGGGGGTCTCTTAAACAATTCTCTAATTTTAGTTCTTCTGTTTTATGATAAACATCAAATTCTGGAAATCTAGAACTAGCGCTGGTTTATTTATACAACGATCAAGAGAGCTGAGTTTGTAAGAGCTAATGATGGATTAATATAATTGATTTTGAGAGGCATGCAAAGGCGCAAGAATGGCCACATTTTCGATATCAGAATCACAAGAAATACCTATAAAGAAGCTGTATAGGTACATTTACAAGTATCTAGTCTTTTTAAAATGAACCCCTGCTCTCTTAAGTAGGCACAATCTATCGTATTCTCCGAGCACTCTTAAAGATTCACCCCTTAGCCTACTTCTTGACAAAACTTTAAATTCTTCTTCTAGAATGATACTAAAAAAAATACTCTACTACTTTTACAAAATAAAGTTTTCTTTAATACCTCCCTTCTTTCTATTTCTTTCTCAAAAAATGAACTAAAAATATATCCGATAAAAAATGGTCACGTTTTGAAGGCGTTTTTTCCCCTCATTTTATTGGAGCGCTGGTCGCACTCAGAATAGGATCTGACATTTACATATTCCGGAGACATCTGAAAAACATTCGCCTGTGCCCACTCTGTTTACTTTATTCTGAAAATGGAAGATTTGACAATGCCTTTTACTTGTGTTTAAAGAAGGAAAGAAAAGAACAGAAAGGTCTTCCACGTGGCTGGGTAGCTAAGCAGGATTCTTAGAATCCCGCTGGTTCAATCCTAGAAGGTTTCTGGATTGTTTGTACACACATAAGCTGTTTCTACCATCCAGTTGTTGAAATACGGTAGAGCGTTGATCATTCTGACATTAAAAATCCGGATCGCTAAGAAAAATTATTATTTATAAAATTAACCACAGGGATATCAATATCAGAGATATGACCACCAAAAGACGCACTTCAACCTTTGTTGGGTTTTTTAATCGGGGACTTTTTTCTTTGTAATATTTTCTCCTTATTATATATATTCCTTCAGAAATATTGATGATATTTAGTAAAAAAAAAAGGTGTACGTTCGTTGTTTGGATAAAATGAAAATATTCCTACCTTAACTCTTAGTTTTCGTAAGTATCCTGCATACTGTTAAAGTCTTTGTTGGTATAGGTATTGTATTTTCGAAAATCTGGACAAATGTATAATCCGGACTGGGTTTATCTCCAATTAGTCCGAATTATCGACGCTCTACTCTACTTTTAAATTGTGAAATAGGGGTGTGATAGTATTTGAAAATTCTAGTTCTAGTAGAGTTTTACTAGCCACTCGAGCTCTACCCAAATATTTTTTACAAAACTCGAAAAATTTGAGTACTCAAAATTTTCGAACTTTTCCTTGAAAATTCATATTTTAATTAGTTTTATTCAATTTTACGATATAATTCCATATAAAGTATAGTCTCTCAATATTTACTTTCACTAATTGAAAAAAATATTTTATAATTATATTAAATTTATTTAAAAACTCGAATTTGTGTGATTATAATTTTTTTCACAAAAAATACATGTGATTTAAAGAAAAATATGTTTGTACTTATTTATAGTTTATGCATGAATCAAAACATTTAAAATTCTAAAAAAATATGTTTGTACTTATTTATGCATGGATCTATTACAGAAATTCAACTTGAAATATTTCTTATACAAATAATGATTTATACTACTCGAATTCTATTCGAAGTGAAAAATGCCTACCTACACATATTTAGTTTGAAGTTAGTTTTATTTGACAGTAAAAATCCTTTCTGTGCGCTTGAAGCGTTATATAGATCAACTACTTGTTTAAAATACTCTGGTTCTATTTCAGAGATTGTCTCCTAATTTAATTGATTAATTTGATATAGATTCTCCTGCAGAAGAAATGTACATGTTTTCAAATCCAATAGGGTTTATTAGGGAGGGGGGGCAGGAGTTTGTAAGTAGTTTAACGATTTCATATTCAGTGTGAGTATTCGAGTTTAGTCTATCACAAGTCGAGGGGCCACTGTATTGATTCCGAGGGTCACCGACCAGGATAGTTGTTATTAGTGACGGGGCCATACTGATGGCCACGTGGTCTAATATGTTACATTCACAATGCTCTTGGTCGCCGCTGGTGTAGAGGCTAAGGTTTGAAACAAGGGTGGGTACGCTAAAAGTGTATTTATATATGAGTGACTTTCACTATAATTTTCCATTCACTCTACTTTAATACGAGTTTACTCTAAACCACCCTTATCGCCCTTACGCCATAGAATAAGTCGTTAGTAGCCCTTGTGTTGAACGTAATAATTCAGCCTATATATATATAATTCTTTAAATTGAAAAATGACACCTGAACACTGGAATCGAACCCGGGACCTTTGACTTAGTACACCAATGCTCTAACCACTTAGCTATTCAGGAATCGTCCCGTGCTTAGGACCATTCTTTACTCATATTTTAAGGCAGTCTATGATGGACGTGTGGAAATCGTCAGCCACAAATGTGTATCTATTAAGATGGGGTGCTAGTGAGCGTGAGTTTAGTGAAGTATTTTTGAAGTTTTTATAGCATAAACATTTTTTGAACAAAATAAATCAAATATTTCTTCTATAGAAACATATAGTTAGTTTTCTGCACATGCTAATCTCAACAGTCCTTGAATATCTGTCAGATGTGTCCTGGAATTTAATGACAACTTTTTCTCTTAATTTAAAAAGTTTGTCACCAAATGCCACCATGCTCATGCCAGATAAATCAAAAACTGTTGAGATTAGCACGTTCAGAAAACTAAACTCTATGTTTCTATAGAAGAAAAATTTGATTTATTTTGTTCAAAAAATGTTTATGCTATAAAAACTGCAAAATTAGCGCACTAAATTTGCGCTCACTAGCACCCAACCTTAAGATCACGAGCTATCAGATAACGCAACCAAAATTGACTCGGTAGTTGGATAGCTCAGTGGTCAGAGCATTGGCGTACTAAGCCAAAGGTCCCGGGTGTCAATTTAAAGAACATGATATCTAGACGCGGTTATAACCATAACTAACAAATATATTAGCTTTGTTATTTACTAAGTTCAAGTATCAGGTGTATCTACCTAGTTTAAGGTGGTTTTGTAAGTCGTTCTGATACAGTTTCCGTAAAAAAGTAAGGTCGCCACTTTTACTGTTTTCCATCACATGATATAAATCTGTGAAGCAGTGAGTCTGGAACGGGGTCAACTCAGCCTCTTGAGGACAATTGAGGAACTACTTGAATAAAAAAGTAACGGCTCCGGTCTATGAAACTGAGATTAACGGCCGTAAATTTCGTTGTGCTGACCACACAAATGTCACTATCCTCTCCAACATTTGGTGGCCGCTTGTTAGGTAATGTTCGCTTCTGGGCTGACGCCATGGAGTGTTTTTTTTTTTTACAATAAATTAATGCACATAAAGGTGTTAACAAATACAGTATAACGTGTATTTGTGGTTGATAATACTTTTTCAATCGTGACAAAAACTCCATTCAATTATTTTACTTGTTCAATAACTGGTTTTAATTTTTTATATACAATCTACAAAGGTAGTAAACCTTTCAACTCGTGGTTTCTTAGCGCTTAAATAGTGATATAGCTAAACGACGAATTGACTCCTAGAGAGGCGATTCCGCCATATATAGGAATACCGAAGCGGTCGTTCCATTTTCACTGTGGTACTTAAAGTGAATTATCTGTGGATGGATTCGTGTTTGGAATACCAACTGGGCTATATAAGTGTTCCTAGTTAATGCTCGTGAATTCTCAGGCGTTTTAAGCTGTCTGTAAAAATATATCTGCGCGAAGAGATTAAAATTCCTTCAAGGAACTTAGCACATAAATGACCGACATATTCATGTGTTAATCATTATAACGCGTTTTACTATTTATGATAACTATGAACGAATTTGATTTATTTGACATATCTTGTTTTTGTAGATTAAGTTATGAAATACTTTTATAGCTTGAGTTATAGGATTTGGTATTATACGTTTATTTTTTTATCATCGCGTCTCACTGACCCGTTCGGCTTATAAGCAAATGAACTAATCACGCTAATATTGTGTAGCGGATCAGGAATGTTAAATTTAGAGGAAGTGGTTGACATTAGTTACTTCAAGCCAATGTTTTTGTTATCAAACGATTCTAATAATACTTTAAGACAATGTTTACGTTAGAAAACCTCCTGATAGCTATCCTTTAACTACACTCCCACCTTAGCTATGATATACTATTGGTTGATATATGTGTTGGAAACGGCAACCTTAGCTCAGTAGACGGACTTGTTGCTGTCAGCAAATTTGTCTGATTATGAAGCAGGGTTTGTTCAAATCACCCTTAAATTCTGTTCCCTTATTTTTTGAAGTTGTTTATAGTACAAGCATTAGAGTAAACCTATTTAATAAAACAAGACCATAACAATTAATTTAACATTTTATTCGGTTATTTATTTAATTTCTAATGAGAGGGTTAGTCGGTATGGCTGCTTGTGGTAAGACACAACACCTTTGTTCTGACACTGACATAGCTTGCGTATCGACCCGAGGGTGGGAGTGGGCATTTATTCTTCCCTCCTCACCCTCCTTTCCGTCACGTTGACCAGAGGGAAAGAGAGAGAGAGAGACAGTGTTCTGGGGCTTGTGGTTCCTTGCCTTGTTAGGGAATATTCCCTTCCCACTGGACTACCAAATTGAGATGGAATAGCGATTTTCTTCCTAGGCATTCCGTACGACACTAACGCGTTGCGAATCTGCCTAACACATAGGAGGACACGGTGCCAGTTTAAAACTCTCACTTCGGAGGGATAGGAATTCCCTCGTCTAATCATGCGGAAGAGTTTTTAGCGAGGTTTTTTTTTACCTCTATTTCAGATGAATATCGGTTCAGTTTCTTTCGTTGTAATTCGTTCCCAAGTGTTTTGTATGTATTCTTTGGGCAAGTACGTACTATACAGGCTAGATACAAACTCAACATGCGCATATGTTCAACTCAAAACAAAACTGTATCGTTCGTTTGATAAGAATGCTGGTGGGCACGTGGTCTAGATGTTAAATTCTTGTAATTTTTCGGTGACGCGAAATCGGGGTACCAATTCAGGCCGGACGTACTGAGGGTGGTTTTTGCTAAATGGTTTCCCCCACTCTCACCACATAAATGCCGACACATTTCTTCTAAACTATACCAATCTCATGCTTGGCACATTATCGTGGCCTAATTAATATAAAGGCCCAAAGCCTGAACCGGTAGTGAGACGCGTTGAAAATAATAATTTTATAAAAATAAATACTTAAGTTTAACATATAAAATTATATCTACTGGCACAATCTTTACGAAAACTACATAGATTCTAAAAAAATAATAATTTAAATTACACTTTTTTCATTGTTTGCTTAGCGTTAAATATGTAATGGACAATACTGAGCCACAATAACATTCTAAATATAATTTTTAATAGATTAAATATTGGCAAAATATTATTTTACCTGATAATGGCCGTTTTATACATATGGTACATGTTTATATATGAAATATAATCGGTTTATGAGGCTTTATAATATATACATAAATGTTTATGCTTCTATAAATTATTTAATTCTGTTAGGAAATTATGACAGACAGACAAATAAAGAAGAGCTGCACCTACATTCGTCTCAATTAATGATAGAAACTCACCCACAGCGCAACCGGACAACCCAAATATTTAGTTTATAATATAAGGAACGTATTGGAGAGTACAACTACTTACATTGATTAAAACAACTTCTTTGATCATTTAAACAAGATTTAATCAGAATAACATGAGGATAATTTATTCAAGGAAAAAAACTAATGTTTCATTAATTAAGTCAAATAAAACAAGTACAATAACAATTCTAAAAAATCATCATTGAGGTTGTTAAACTATTAATGTTCTGAAATATATTAGTAGAAAACAAGGAAAGAATATAAATATGTGCTGATAGAATAATTAAAGTAGTAAGAGTTTATAAGATTAGCTGATGAGTAAACGAATAGTGGAAAATGCAATTGACTAGATAAGAGTTATTAATACTCTACACCGTTAAAGACTCTAAAAGTTTTTATGAATGCTTGAAATAAGGATTATAGGTTGTATGAAGGGTATTACTATACAAAAAATAATAGGAAAATTAGTATGTCAACAATAATGAACTTCTTAATTGAATAGTTAAATATACTAGTAAATAGTTTGAAAATAAGTTGACAAGGAATGCATGTTCTGCTATATTTAAAATATTTAGACATTGAAAGTAGAAAGATGATTAATAGAGAGGTTTAAATAGTTGCATAGGTTGTTATTCAGGTACCTTACCCATGTAATAAACAAATAACAGTATAAAATATAACATGAAACATATTAAAATAAAGTTACAACATAACAAGTAACTTCTTCCAATTATTAAAATGAGTGTAAATGATCAGATGGTACAAACTTGTATTCGAGTCAAATAATTATAAAATTAGACTATTAATTATCAATACATGATTAGTTATGGAGATTTAGTGGAAATCAACAGATGTGACATCCAGGTTAGACCTTTAATCAGCTATGATATGTTATAAATACAATATAATATAAATAAGTACGATTAATTACTATGAAAGAAGTGTAACAAAATTGCTTAAATGATATAATATACACTCTTGCAGAAACATTTAGAAAATAGGAACATCTCAATCCTCCAAAGAACATAACAATCAAATCTCAATTACTCAGACCTCCATTTAAGAAATATATCTGCTTATAACTCGGAAACTATTGGTTTTATAAAAATTACATAGGCTATTTCAAATAAAAGGTTTTAATTTTTAATAAGCCCACATCTTTGCAAGCTACTTCATGTCGTAAAAGATTGCGGAGATATTATCAAAATTGGAGATATCCTCTTTTGTAAAGTAAAAGAGTGAGATTTGCAACAAACATTTATTTTGTAATGTTGAACACCGCCTAGATACGAATTTTAATAAAAATAAATAAAGCTTATTTCGAGAAAATATATTTTTTTCTCTTGAGGTCCATAAGTAAACTAGCCATTATTTTAGGTTTCCAAAAACTCCTCTTGGGAACCCTATGAAAATTCTAGATATCAAGTCCTAACCCGATCGGTAAAATGTTTTCGGCTCTAGTCAGAGATACAGACAAACAGCATAATGAAAATAACTTTTTCGTTTTCAGGTTTTCATGGGGTCTATCTATATCCATCAAAATCTCGAATTCGATTATGTGGATAGTAACAATAGCTCTCTCCCCGAATGGTTGATAGAAAGAGAAAATAATTAAAAATCTGTATTAAATACAAAGCAAGGTTATGATTATATATATATATATATATATATATATATATATATTTATATATATATATATATCAAACCCCACCCCTAAAGGGGTTCCATTAATTTTTTCACTACGTCTCACTAGCCGCTCGGGTTGTAAGCATATTATTCTATTAGACTATTGTTGTAAGGATGAAGAAGGTATAATTAGGAGGAAATGTACTCACATATGCGTGGAGAGAGAAAGAATGGGCCACCCCCCTAAGAACACTCGACCAGGATTTTAACCCTGATTTTCCCTTCTTTGGCAATCCAGACTATTCCAATAGGGATTCCTTAGACCACGCAACCACTGAAGGGTGTTTTAATAAGAATATATCTATATGTACTTCCTCTATGTTCAGGGTAGGTGTTTAAAAGTCTTATAGCATTAATATCACCTACAACTATTATTAGTCCGACACCACAGTGCAGTCGGTAACGTGGCTGCCTACTGAGCAATGGGTTACAGGTTAGATTCCCGGCACAGTTGACAAATTTATTATTTATACAAATGTAGGTATCTTCTTTCAAAATGGTGGACTAATGGTTGGGGGCTGTTCTACATTTAAGTTAAATTCTAAGTCATGTGCAGATGTAATCAGTCAGGTCAGAAAGTATACTTTAAATGCCAGATTCAATTATGTTTTGCTAGTATTGAATTAACTTCAAGAATAATTCTGTGTTAAAAAAATATTTGTCACTTCTCGATGAAGGAATTTATAAAAAAAAACATCGTCCCTTTTGATATAAATATTCTGAGTAAAAGACTATTCCTATCAACGCCCCTAATACACACTTTTATTTGCCACGAGTATTCCAGTCGTGAAAAGACTCGCCCGACGTTTAAACATGTTTATGTCCATGCCATGAAATGTTTAATTCCGCCCGGTCCGCAAGCTTTGCAAGATTTAAAAATATTCTGCGGTACGGCATAAATATGGCGGCGTAAATTATATGGGCCATTTCTAACCTTAATTTTTTTTTAAATTTGTGAATCAGGAGGGAAGGAGGGTGTAATCTCGCGAAATTGCGGGTGTGGGAAGCAATACACCTCTTCCTTCGGGAATGGATGGAATTCATGGCCTCGGGTTTTATTAAAAATATTTCATTGGCTGCTACTTTTGATTGTTCATGCCGCCTCTATCGTATATCTTTTACGTACTCCTTTATATAGCTTGGTCTGATATTTAGTTCTGTTCGTGAGGAAATTATTTATTTCCCTACGACGATTGAATTTTCAAAAACTGGCTTTGTTTCGTGGTTATAATGGATAAGAACTAAAATACCATTTTACTGTTTGATTAAATATTGTCTACCTCGGTGGTCTTGGAGTAAAGTGATCGCCTCAGGACCCGATGTTCATTGATTCAAACCCAGCTGAGGTAGATGGATTTTTATTGAGCTATACAAATCCGTAGCACAACTTCCTTATGATGGCAGTTAAAGTCGTAGGGTCTATGTCGATTATGACATATGCAATAACCCTGGAAGGTGTTTTAAAATACCTTTCCATGCAAAATTGGTAGACCATTTCGCTCTCTCAAAGAAATTCTCGTGTGCTGATATAAGCATTCATTTCCAAAAGTGCACGTTGAATACCTCAAATAATAATCACATAATATTTATGGCTATAATACACCTTATAGGCACAGGAACTTTTACCTTCATTAAAATATTATACATTTAACACGGTAATTAATTACTTAGTAGTGAGTATGGTATCTTAAGGAAAATACATCTTCGATAAGGAGTAAAGAAAAATGTATGAAAAGCAAATATAAATCCCGAGAAATAACATTCTCCAATGTACCCATCTGGGATTCGAATCCACGAGAAAATTCGATGAGTAACTCTCGGTCACTTCTGCGAGCCGCACCTGACGTCACAAACTAAGGACAGCATATACTAAACACCTAAACATAACACAAGGACGAATATATATACTCAATACTACAACTACTCGCTTCATTGGCTGAACGATCTAGGACGTCACTATTGTTTTAGACTAGCTAGATGCTGACGGGAAGATTGGGGTTCAAATCCCGGTCTGGCCTATTGAGGGTGGTTTTCCCTAAATGGTTTTCCACTCTTCTCTCACACATATTCGAGTAGATAACCTCTAAAATGCTTCCTTTCTCATCCCTATCCCAATAGAGTAATTAATAATTATCATAATATACTATCATATTAATATATGTGTATAACCTGAACAGGAAGTAGGAAGCACCGATAGAAAAAATTGTTACAGTCAACCACCAAGCGCTGTAGTAGATAAGTTAGTGTGAGAAGAGAACTGAAATTATTGTTGTCAATATTTTGTTGCAACTCATTTGGAAATGTTTCCTGTGTTAACTTCCTTAGGATAAATTAAAACAAGTGCAAACTTTAAAACTAGGGATATCTCGTGGTGTATTCACTCTATTTAAATAAGTGGGGAGTTAATATTTAGCACCGCGTCTTACTACCCGTTCGGGTTATACGCTTAAGTACTAATTACGCTAATGGATTAGGAATGGGGAGGGTTGAATTTAGAGGAAGTGAACCCGCATTTGCGTGGAGGGAGAGTGGAAAACCACTTAGGAAAAACCACCCCCAGTTCACCCGACCGAGATTCGAACCTCGATCTCCCCGTCCTCGGCGGTAGAGCGCGTTAGCCAACTACGCCACCGAGGCGGGTAAGTGGGGAGTTAAGGATTGTTTTTATTCTCACCGGGTCTGGCATATAACTCTATTCCTCCTAGACCAGCGGTTGACCTCTAAACACTTCTATCTCCTTCTCCCCCCCTTTAAAAATGAATTTCAAACAATCTGCTAAAACACTTACCATTGTTACTTTCTCTCTTTCGATGTTATGTTCTTGCAGCCTTTAGATTAAAAAAAAAATCCCCTTGTTAAAGCAACCTTGTTGGAGTATTTTTTTGACCAAACAACATGAGAGCGTTGTTTGCCATGTAAAGTGATGGTAAAGCTGGTTACCATAGCAACCTAACCCCTCCTCCCCCCCCCCTTCTACTTATGTGATGTGAGGAACCGCTGACATCGTTCACTCAACCTGAACACACCACGCCATGGGAAAACAAATATACAGGATGTCCAATAATAATCCCCGAATATTGACAAGGCAGTGAACCGAATCGGACTCTCACTCTGATCATCTAATCACATTCACGAACTATTGAACGAGTAGTTTCGAATGGGAATGACGTCACTAAGGCATCCGGATTATCCGTGTATTTACACATTCTTTTTTTAACATCGCGTCTTACTACCTGTTCAGATTATATATGTAGACTACTATTACTCTAATGACCTAGGGATGAGAAAAGTTTAATTTAGAGGAAGTGTACCCGCATTTTCGAGGAGGGAGAGTGGGAAAACTATTTAGGGAGAATCACCCTTAGTACACCCGATCGGGATTCGAACCCCGATCTCACTGTCATTGGCAGTCCAATCTATTGTGAAAGTGACGCTTTAGACAATGCGAACACTGAAACAGGTTGTATTTACATAAATTTAGTAGGTATTGTTGAAGAAGATATAATTTTATAGAAAATATACCGAGAAAGAGAAAGGGAGGAAAAGAGAGCTAATAGGAAAAAAATCCTGAAAAAAACACTTTTCCTTCACCCGACCAGGATTCGAACCGGTGTTGCAGGAAATCTTTAGACTAGGACATTTTTCGGTAGCGGTTCTTTGTTAATGCCGCCCTTAGGAATTGTGTAGTCAGACCTCAGAACAAATCAGAATTCATTTGTTAGTGTATCATTTTGGACGTTAGTAATTTGATTGCATATATATTGTTAATGCAGTCTAATGCTAACTTAAGACATGGTTAAATGTAATAGAAGGCTTATGCCTTAGTTTCGCCATGTAAATAAATACAACAATAATACTAATATATATTAGGTTAGGTTAGGTTAGGTTAGGTTAGGTGTCAAATACTCAGGTATGCCACTGCTCGAACCAGTATTAAATATAGGCCCATCTAAATATTAAAAGGCTTTTGACATAATAATATGCTATTTAGTTGTCTTTCTCTTTTCATTTTTAAGATAGGATTTAAAAAAATACTGGTATTGATGCGGTGAAGGCTTGGTAAATAACTAAGGTGCGAAAGTTTGAATAAAGTTTAGCACTAATACCCTTGAACACGAATTTCCTAGTCAACATTGAGATCATTAGACCGCTGTTGGGTGTCAAAGAGATGCCGTTCTTTTGAGTGCGTGCCGATGCTGCACTAGAGTCCTTCTTGCATTCAGACATAATATCCTGGACTAATGTTTTCCGCTTACACCAGCAAACCAGATGAGTCCGACGTCTTAGTCTATATATCCATGGATGCGAGTACAATATTATCATTATTATTATCACTGTAGTTATTTAATGTGCTATTTACGGACACACTGACTCTATCAGCAAACAATTTACAAACTAACTTGACTCTGGAGCAGGTACAATATATATTTTTACCCGTGCTATTAATATTCATCAATAATAAATATTTGCTTATGCCATGAATTGAACCCTGTATCCTAGACTTATCTAGCAAAATATTATCAACTAAGATGATAGTTATTATCTTTTCCTCATGACTTTTGAATTATTTTTTATTTTATGAATAAACCTTACTAATATTGGGCGACAAATTTTTTTGTTCTCTCACTAAGGGCACGTAACGAAAACCTTCTTAGCCAACTGATTATATCAGCACATGACTTACGAACTTACTTAATTCTAAAATTGACACAACGCTCAAGTCCCGAATCGTTAATCCATCACACTTAAATTGTGAACCCTAGAGATTTACCTAGGGGTAGTGTTTTGGGGGTTCAATTTATTCCTCCTCCCTCTGTCTGAAATTATGATTAATAATGTGTTTTTTATTCCTACTTAATACTTAGAACCTAAGCTAATGGTTTAAGGTGGGGTGGAAAGGGACGCGAGAAAAGGCCAGTGTATTTTTTGTTGTTTTTGTTTTCAATTTTTATGTCAAAACTTCTTTGGCCAAAATAAATCAAATATTTCTCCATTAGAAACATAGAGTTTAATTTTCAATACATGGTGACTTCAACATTTCTTGAATAGCTTTTATGATCATTAGGGGCATTAGATGACAAACTTTTTTAATGAAGATAAAAAGTTATCATTAAATTACAGGACACCATTGACAAATATTTAAGAACTTTTGATAACAACATGTGAATAAAACTTAACTCTATGTTTATACTGGAGCAATATTTTTTGCTTTATTTGCGCAAATTTTTTTTAATGCTATAAACACTTTAAAAACAATGGCCTTTTCTCGCGCCCCCTTCCACGTCACTACAGGGAAGAGCAATGAGAAGCGTTGCAGATGTTTAGAAATCCCGAATTATTTAAGAAGTGGTTTGATATTTTTAAATATTGTTTTCACCAAAATGTAGGTGGAAGTTCTGACCAGTTAAAATTATTAAATTTTAAATTTAAAATGTTCAAAAAAATGTGTGCTAGCTTACATATAATTCTATAAAACCATTCCAATTTTTCTTAAAACTTTCTTTTGTGGCCTTATTAAAAGATGACTATTTGATAGAGGAATGTTGTATCTAGGTTTTTAACCCTTTTTTAAAAAAAAAATTTTTTTACTCCAAATTTAAACTTTCCAATTGTTCAGAAACCTGCTGATGACTCTCCACTACATTTTTTGAAAACAATATTAAAAATAGCAAATAACTCCTGCAACGCGTCTCAGTTCTCTCTCTCTACCGCGTAGAAAGTACCGTTAACATTCCTTGCTGACAATTTTCACCACGAGGCACCGCAGGCAGAACTCCCCTCTTCTCATGCTTACCCCATCTGCCCATCTCCCACCAAAAACATTTTTTTTCTTAGATATGGCCCTGGTAAGCTTGAGTGAGTTTTTTTAGTGTTAATTTCTATCTGACATTCTGTATAGTAACTATACTTCCCTCCTGCCTGTGTGGTACTAGCTGGGCATTGTTAATATTTACAATCGTAGATGCTAACCTTGTTTTAGAGCAGCTACTGGTCAGTTGCAAATATTTACCCTTATGGAATGAAATAAAACCTTTTTCAAATTGGGTTTTGAATTGCCTCCGTTCTTAACGTTTGATATGAACCCACTCCGTAGGCCTACATTTGAGTTTTTATGTATGTTCTAATTGAATCAATTGGTATGCAAAATATGTCATCATCAACCATGTTCAAGTGTAAACTTTGGATTAAATATTACATAACTGAAATACAGCCCAAATATATGTCAAAATGGAAAGCAATGATTCTCACAAAACATAGGAGGGGAACCACTTTGAATGTAATCAATATTTAAATGAACGTAGACGCCGTAACAGAAGTGGATTTAGAGGGTGCAATGGGCCCATCCCACTGACCACCAATCAGGCAGGCATGAAGGCAGAATTGCGAGAAAATAGTGCTGCAGATAACATTATTTAAAAAAGAATGAACTATTTTTGTACTAATTGCGCTAGTGGATTAAGGATGAGGAAGGTTTAATTTAAAGGAAGTTTACCCACATTTGAGTTGAGAAAAGAGAGAAATTGGGAAACCATTTAGGAAAAACCACCCTCAATACACCTCACGAGGATCAAACCATGATCTCCCCGTCTTCGGCAGTCTAGTCTATTGTGAGATTAACTTCTTAAACCGTGCGGTCACCGAATTGTTTAAAAAGAATGAACATTAAGGTTAAATAATTTCAAAGTATATTTATTTCTGCAGCTCATAATAAGTGACATAGATATCAACTTTTTCTCGATAAGCAATTGTTTAATCTTTATTTTAAGAAAACTTGGTTATAAAGTATATAGTAAACACCATTTCTTGCTTTATTTTACACCGCGTCTTACTACCCCAATGGGATAGCGGCGTTTAGTTACGTTAATGGTGTGAGGATTAAGAAGGTAACTTTTAGATTAAATGTACCCACATTGGCGTGACGGGAGAGTGGGTAACGATTTGAGCAAAAACCATCCTCAGTACAATTGGATTTGATTATATCTTAGACCTCTGAACCACCGGCAAACCAGACTAGATGAGCTTGAAGTTTAGTTCGCGTACCCACAGATCTGATTCTTACTAACTCTTCCACCGGCTTAGGCCCATATCAATATTACCAAGGGTGTCCGCCATTTAAAAAAAGTCGAATAATAACGTTTTGAGCTCAAAAGGTTCTACAAAGTATCAAGCTACAGTTTTAGATTGTCTAACTTATAACCGAGGCGTATAATCGTGAAATTAACAGGCTGCTTCTGGAATATTTTAGGGGAAGGGGAAGAAAATTTATTTAAACTTAGCGTTTGATTTTCAAGCTAATCAGCCATTTATAGAAGTTGTAAGAGCTACTAATTGTTTTTTCATAATACCTACACCAACTGGTGCTCTATCTACAGTTGTTACTTCTAACATGCTATGTTTTTATGCAGCCGTAGTAAAAATAATTTGATAAACACAGTTCTACACAAAATATCAGTAACAATATATAAAATAAAAACTATCCTCTTTTACTAATCCTTACTTTTATCTGACACATTCACTTACCTACACATTTAACCCGATTTAAGCTTTATTACTCAACTTACAGAATGTCTACAAAATTAAAGGAATGGTTTAAAGATCACAGTTTCAAACAAGACAGTTATTTTAAATGTATTTTTTTTGTCCAAGTGGGTAAAGATGGTGATTATGTTTGCTGTACACTGATCTCCGACGTGAATAAAAACTGAAAATTAAACTTCATCACCTTCAGACCTAGCTCAATTCCAGCGTGTTCGACTGGCTTGCTCAGCACTGGCCTGGAATGTTTGGATTAAATTTAAATCTCGACTGGGTGCACTTGAGCTTTGTGTTTTTCCCGACATTTTGTCATTTACATTGTGATGTTCTTATCCTCTCTCCAGACATATGCTCGGAAATTTCCTTAAACTTTTTCTTTCTCATTCAGTGCTGTTAAATTAGTAGAAGTTGAGGTTATCCTGGATGGGCAAAAAGACGCCCAGCCCCTAAAATAACTCCTCGAATGACGTTGTCTTTTTACTACAGTTTTTTTTTTCATTCCATAAACAAATAGGCGGCCATTTCAGTAAATAGCTTTAATCATAGAATAAATTCCCTGAAGGACCTTTCTCTGTTTTCTTTTGAAATTAATTGTGAAGTGCTCATCATAGTCTGAAACTTTTTAAACCCCCTTATTCCCCTTTCTCGAAATTGCGCCGTTCATTTAATGGAGCGGCAAGATACGCAAAACAAACAGCCGCAAGAGGCAGGGGAAGGGATGGACGAAACTCGATCGCATATACCCTGTTGATGAGATTCGAGGCCAATATTTGTTCATCCCAGAATTTCGTAGGGCAGAAGGGAACTTACTGAACCATATAATCTGCTAGTAAATTGATTCAGTCATTTACATTTTTCCTTTTTTTTTCCCCTTCATGTATATTCTTGCCTGAAACTTTTTTTTAGCACCACATCTTACTACCCGTTCTGATTATACGCCTATGTATTAATTTCACTAATGGCTTAGTAATTAGGAAGGTTTAATAGAAAGGAAGTGCAAACGCATTTGAGTGGAAGTAGAGTGGAAAATCATTTAGGAAAAACCACCCTTGGTGCACCCGACCGGGGTCGGACCCCGATCTCCCCGTCTTCATCAGTCTAGTCCAACGAGAGTAGCGCGCTAGGTCACGCGGCCACTGAGGCGGGTGCCTTAAACTTGAAGAACCTTATAGGGAAATGATTTGAGAGCAGCTAACATTGGCTAAAATTTGTTCTGTTAAGTTTTCATTTGTCTAAATTGACACCTTCTGTCAATAGTAAGAGCTGCATATCACATCTCATGATTTATGTTTTCAAAGACTTATATCGTTAACTTTTTGAATTCTCAGAAATGGTTCTTTGACCGGGGTATCGACTTTATTATTGGTTCAATCTATTTTGGTTCCATTG
>CABFWB010002584.1:29397-49308 GCA_902151455.1 Timema bartmani | reverse complement strand
TGATTCTCATTTTAAACCAAATCATGTGTGCCATTTTTAAAAGATTGCAGTGTTATTTGTCGTTTCAAACCATCCCGATAGCCTTTTTAAACACAATCGTTAGATCCCATTTTTTAAATATTTCAATTTTTTAAAATTAATAATTTGTAAACCATCCTTAATTTGGGGGCTAGAGACGAAATCAAAAATTGAATAAAATCCATCAAACTATCTCAGCGCTATCCCTTAGAGTTGGTAGGCAGACAGACAGACAGAATTGTAAAATCCAATTTTTTGGGTTTGTAATCACATAAAACATAGATTTAGCATAATCCCGAAGCCGAAAATGTTCATGATCATTTAATCATTGTACTGTTTTTATTTTTAGTAAAGTCAAAAGCCACTGCGTTTTACTACAGTTCAGGATTGGGGAAAAGTAAGGTAGAATTCTTCTGGAAAATTTCCCGCGTTTGCGTGGAAGAAGAGTGGGAAAACATTTAGGAAAAAACACCCTCATACACCCAACTGATATTCGAACCCCAACCTCTTCATCACCAGAAAACCAGACTAAATGAGCTTGACACGTGTCCACAGATGCTTATTTACATCCACCATTATTCAAATATTTCCGCGTACCCCCAAACGTCCTGACACGCGTCACATTGGGAACCGCTGGTCTAGTTGATTGCTATAAAATGATTTTGGTGGATAGATGCTTTTAGAAAACGCAAACTTTTTTTTTGCTTTCAGCATTGATACAGTTTTATTATATTATTAGTATTATTTTATAGGTATTGATAATATCTATCAAACGTGACAGCTGCAGTTTATATAACTTAACGTATGAACACGTTAAAGTAGATCTAGTAACATTTTTAACTGCCAGATTATGTTCTTCCTATATAATTTTGACTGTAGATGTGGCTGCCTCCCAGCCCTGGTTGGCATTTCAAGAATTGGCCTGACTCCAACCTATGAATGGTAGTATTTAGCCCTGCGTGAGGGGGTACTTTGCTCTAGACAGAAAACAACACCCTTGTACTAATGATGCGTTTACAGTTCTACGTTTATCTTGGCTAATGTCGCGGAATGTTAAACAAACAAAATCAAGGGACTGAACTCTCTACATAACCTACAGCAAACGCAACGGTTGCCCTACTAAACGGGGGTACCCCGGCTTAAACCCAGGTGATGCTTAAACTATAAACACGTTTCATAGAAATAAAATACTGGTGCTAGTTTTGGATGTAGTGTGTCTAATGATGGATGTGTAGTGACGAGTGAGTAGAGATGGGTGCGTAGTGACAGTAGGGTACTAACGGTGTGCAGTGATGGAAGCGTAGTAATAGGTATTTAGTGAAGGAGGCATGCAGACAGTTGCGTATTAAAAGGCATCTTACGTTTTGTATTTGGCTGACGACGAAAATGTTGAAGTTCGAATCCTAGACGGGTGTAGACTACTGAGGTTCTATTTACTAAATAGTTTCCCATACTCTTTTGGCACAAAGGTTGGAACACTACCTATAAATTCTTCCTTTCTCATCCTTAACCCTATAGTGTAAAAATAATGACTTACCGGACGGGTAATAAGACACGAAGCATGAAAAATAAAACAAAAAAACTCATGTGATAGTTTTTAAGTAGTGATGATGATAATGATGATGATGATGATGATGATGATGATGATGCTAATTTCAATTTTCAATTTCAGTTTCCTTTATTATTATTGCTAGTTATAATAATAATAATAATAATAATAATAATAATAATAATAATAATAATAATAATAATAGAAATATGGCCGAGTGCATTATAAATAATTTAATAGATCGCGATTTTAAATTTGGTTTACCAATGCTCTTTACAGGGTGTACTTTTCAATTTACTTTAAAGTTCACCTTCCTCCACACTCCTTTTAACACGCTGTCCACTATTCGCCGTAAGACGATGGATGAATCGCTTTGCTCCAGACTTAGCACATTTCTAACTGATCCACAACACCGTATTCCGTGTCTTACTACCCATCCGGGCTATCGGCGTTTTTGCACTAATGGGATAGTAAAGAGTACATAATTTAGATATGATGCACCCACATTTGCTTGGAGTGAGCGTGAAAATCCATCGAGGAAAAACGTCTCAATAAACCTGGCCAGGATTAAAATTCCCACCTTCACGTCACTGTAAAACCAGACAAGACTAGATTGATGCCTTCTTCCGCGTGCCCGCCGATATGAGTTTGCACAAAGATGGTGTGACGATGGTTACGCGAAAAGAACCTAGCAATAAGATTTGTCATTAAACTCAACAAATTTGTTACGTTTTTAATTATGAATATTTGTCATTAAATTCAACAAAATTGTTAATTCACTTATAAACATTTCTTGGAATATAACTTTATTTTATTTTTAATCTAAATTAAAAAAATCCTGTATATAATATTTATAATAAATATGTTCCCAATGCAAATGTATATGTTCTCATACACAAGGTGCAGTAAAAATGATATTTAATAATTTTAAAACTATTTTGAAATACAATACATGCTATACAAGAGTCTGTCTCCGAACAGGTCTTACCTCACGTGAAGTTTAAGAAACACCTCTTGTATAGGGGCTTGCACCCCTCCACCGAACTCCTTCACCTTAATCAGCCGCCAACATTAGCGAGGACTGTAGTTAAAAGACAAATTTAAAATGATTTACTCAATAAGCGTTTTATATCCCTGGAGAACTTTTCCAGGTCGTTCCTTGTGCCATTAAAATGTGGACGCTATTATGCCTCAGATTAGCTCTTGTTCATTACAGGACATCTAGAGATTAAGTCATGCGATAGCTATATGCTCTAATCCGTGTCTGTTTATATTGGGCGATTAATTAAACCTTCATCTAAAGACCGGCAAGGACACATAATGATATTATCTAATTTTAATAATATCGAAACTAGTCATTAGTACAGAATAGTTTGAGAGCTTATTAAGGACTTAGAAAACATTTTCGAATAATTGGTATTTATGTAGACCTATGTGTTAATTTACTAAGTATTCAAAATATTGTACTTAATAGCTTTGGGATTACTGTTAAGTTGTTTGGCCTAAGTTTCTGGGCCTTTAAGGTGCATTAAGGCAAATACTTGTAGGTTCCTAAGCGTACAAGTTTTTTTTTTACCACCGCGTCCTACTGCCCGTTCGGGTTATACGCTGTTCACAAGTTAAGTAACGATGTAAGTTTTTTTAGTACAAAACTGTGTTTATAAAACATACTTTAAATATACACCCATTCAACTAAAAACAAAATAGAGTGTGTATTTTTAATGGGTGGTTGAGTAAGTTTGCTAAGGAACATTTGGAAACTATTTTACCATTAGTATTTTGCTGTTTTTATATCTTAACGCTATATTTTAATTTTATTTGTGCACCGAAGTATTAACAAAATATAAGACGCGGTGCTAATAATAATAATAATAATAATAATAATAATAATAATAATAATAATAATAATAATAATAATTAACAAAATATGAATACTGTGAACAATTATTTATTTATTCCAAGAGTAAATTAAAATTCTCCATAGTTAATTCAATACTTTTTAAGGTGGGAGTGTAGGGGACGCGAGAAAAGGGAAGTGTTTTTGAATTTTTTTATAGCAACACTTTATTTGGTCAAAATAAAAAAAATATTTCTTCAGTAGAAGCATAGAGTTTAATTTTCTTCACATGGTAGTATCAACAGTTGTTGAATATCTGTTAAGGGTGTCCTTGAATTTAATGACAACTTTTTATCTTCATTTAAAAAGTGCCTCATCTAATGCCGTTATGTTCATGACAGATATTCAACAACTGTTGATATCACCATGTGAGGAAAATTAAAATCTATGTTTTTACTGGAGCAATATTTTATTTATTTTTGCCAAAAAATATTTTCATATAAAAACTGCAAAAATGCTTACCTTTTATCGCGTCCCCTGCATTCCCACCTTAATAACCCATAATGGGAGCCAACGGATCTAAGGCGTTATATTTACATTTCACTTGGTCGCTGTTGATGGGAAGGTTATGGTTCGAATCACTGCTGGGAGCAGCTATGGTGGTTTTCCATCTGGGATATTTATTGTGGCTTTCCTACTTTCCCTACGCTCTAATGTGAGCTCATCTACTCTAAATTTACCTTCCCGATCCCTTGGGTAGTTAGTAACGCTCGTATTAAACGTATAGGTACTTGATGCATGAATATATTAAAATTGTTTTAGTAACTTTAGTAACTAACTTTTACTGTTCTTCCTACCAAAATCATACTATAGTAACGCTCGTATTAAACGTATAGGCTTAAGGTGGAACAGAAGGGAACGTGAGAAAAGGCCAATGCGTTTGGAGTTTTTATGGCAAAACTTTTTTGGCGCAAATAAATAAAATACTGCTCCAGTACTAACATAGAGTTTAACTTTATTCACATGGTGATATCAACAGTGTTGTTGAATATCTGTCATGAGCATAGCGGCATTAGATGAGAAACTTTTTAAATTAAGAGAAAAAGTTTTCATAAAATTCTAGTACGCCCTTGACAGATATTCAAGAAATTTTGAAGTCGCCATGTGAAGAAAATTAAACTCTATATTTGTACTGGAGCAATATTTTATTTATTTAAGCCAAAAAAAAGTTTTGTCATAAAAACTGCAAAATTACTCTTTTCTCCTCTCGTTTTCTTCCCTAAACCTTAAATAACAAATATAAAACAATATTTCTAATGAGGAGTAATTTGTGTTTTCACTAACGCAGATACCAGGTTTGAAAGCAAACCAAGAAATCTGTAAAGTTTCAAAAGTATTAACTTTTTTTTTTCATCACCGCGTCGTACTACCTTTTCAGACTATACCAGTGTCTTGTAATTACTCTAATGTGGTAGGGATGAGGAAGGAAGCATTTTAAAGGTTATCTACATATATTCACGTGAAAGGAGAGTGGGAAATCATTTAGGAAAAAACCACCCTCAATAGATCCAACTAGGATTCAAATCCCGATATCTCCATCATCAGGAGGCCAATCCAACACGAGAGTGACGCCTTAGACCATTTGGCCATTGGTGCGGGTACCTTCCTAGTTAAACACTGATTTAATTGTTGCATTAAATCATCTTCCTGACGCTCGTATTTCGAGTAGTGAGGATGGCCGGTTGAGAAGTAGATTTATTCAGTGCTACGTAGATTTACATTCTGACAAATATTTAATCAAAAAGAGGGTTTAATTAGCTGTCCATTGCGTGATCGCATCATTAGGCGCCATTTAGCAGTGTAATTGCGCCGCTGATTGCAGCGAATCCAATCTAGGGACAAGGTCTCTGGTTGTGAAACACCAGGGGTTCAGGGAGATGGAGGTGTTTTATTGACAGCCACTGACCACCGGGTAGTGTGTCTGACTGCGACCAGCGAGGAAGGGGTTCGTCACCGAACGGCTGCAGTTGGTCATCGTGGCTTAGCGGTTTATGTGGTCGACCACATGTTTGGGTATCTTGGTTTGACTCAGTGTATTGTTGTATCGTATTGTAAATAAATACCTACCCGCCTCGGTGGCGTAGTTGGCTAACGCGCTAGTCGTGTTGAGCTCGACCGCCGAGGACGGGGAGATCGAGGTTCGAATCTCGGTCGGGTGAACTGGGGGTGGTTTTTCCTAAATGGTTTTCCACTCTCCCTCCACGCAAATGCGGGTTCACTTCCTCTAAATTCAACTTTCTTAATTCCTAATCCATTAGCGTAATTAGTACTTAAGCGTATAACCCGAACGGGTAGTAAGACGCGGTACTAAATAAAAAATAAATAAAAAAATACCTACATCGATGGGCACATGTACTAGACGTCGAGCTCTTCTAGTTATGTTTAACGGTGACGAGAAGGTCGAGGTTTGAATCCCAGCCGATTATACTGAGGGTGTTCCCCTATTTAGTTTCTCTGTTGCCCTCCACGCAAATGTGGGTATATTTCTTCTAAATTCTACCATACGCATCCTTACCCCATCAGTATAGCTAAATTTTGATATCTTGGATGTGTAGAAAAACCGTGGCACAAAAAAAAAAATCGAGGCTTTAAACTTGTGTTGAGGATTGTCCTAGCTTGTAAGTTTTAAGTTTGTAAGTTGTTTTATTGCTACTGGTACAACATGATCTGAACTCAACTTATTACTCGTTCTATAAACACACCCTGGCATTGTTTCTCCTACATTTGCTACAAGCTCACCTAGTTGTAGTTTTAAATCACTGACTTCACAAACCCCTCAGCCTCGATGCGCCTACTATATTCTCCACTGTAAACAGAGGTTTGTAAAAAAAAACTCTAGCTTGTTCTATGAACACATTCAACTCCCTTATCTTGGTATTGATATAAACACACTTTTTTAAGTGTATGTTTTAAGCCACTTGACGCCACAACACTTTCAGCTACGATACACCCATTGTATTATCCATGGTGGGTAAGGCTTGTAAAAAAAATGTGCTATGAACTTAGTCAACATGTTGATCTGGGTATTTCTACGAACCTCAAGGGCTTATCGTAAACTACTGGCACTTACCTCTCTTGCCCATAGGTTCAGCGGACAAACTTAGTAATTAAAGTTGGCTCCGTACCAATCGTGGACCACCCATATGAACGATAGCGTGATGCCAGATCAGATAGCCCACACATGTCTCTCGTGATGGCTCTGAGTTCGTGGTTACCACATTTTCTACCCTCCTTTGTTTTAGCGTGTCAAATATTAAGAGGTCCGGCTTCTGTGGTTGTGTAAATTCACGTGAAAAATAAGTGTAGCTATGTAATTAAGAACGTTAAAGAAATCATTACTTGGGTACAAGTTTAATGTTCACTGACCTGATTAAATTGATTATTTAACTCTTTTTTTTCGGATTTAAATGCATATTTTAACTAAGAAGAGTTGTTCAAGTTAGAGTATTTGAACTAGGAAATCCTCAAGACCCAATAGCATACTTTACTGTTGATATTAGGAACGTGAAGAAAGTGGTCGCTAAAACGTAAACGAAATGTAACAAAATAGTTTTATATATAATATCTTAAATAGGTTTATACCTATAATTTATATTTAATTCTTTTGGGAAAAAAAGTCATAGGCTCACTATCCTTACATTCATCAATTACCTAACTAGTATTTTCACAACTAATTAAAATTAAATTGAATTAAAACCCTCAACGGTGGTAACGAACAAAGGCATCAGTCTGGTTGGGATTCGAATCTCAGTAGGGTGTCCTTGGGTGCTTTTTTTCCCTAAATGGTTTTACACTCACCCTATATTTAACATTATTTTTTATATTAATTTCATATATTTAGTAGCATCTGACATTAGAGATTGGTTGGTGCGTCAAACTTCACACATACGATAGCCTACCACACTGAATACTTAACCCTATGTTGAATAATTTGAAAAAAAAAATAAAAATTAAGGAGTCTTTTGTGTATATATTTGTGAGCGAATGAATCCCGACCGAAACGTTCATACTGATAATATTTAGCGAATTTTTACACTCGGTGTAGTACATACCGTAACACCATAAACGTGTGAAGTCAGAACCACCAACAATTTATGATGTTTGTTGTTACTGATTAATATTTTACTCAAAATTAACATACAATTAAAATGTCCTAAAGTAGCTTAAGTGTATTAACTTGGTTAAAATTGCGTTGTTTTTTTTAAAAGTTATTTTCACCAATTCTTAATATTTAAAATACGATTTATGTTTTGTTAAATTTCTTTCTACATATATTTTGCATTGTGGTATGAATCTCAACAGAAACGTGTGTATCTTCTAATCTCATCAGCCATGCATATAAATTACCAAGAAAGTACTTTTATTCATTAATTTCGAGCAACCTTTAACATCGTTATAATCTGTTCTCCACTCTGCTGGTTTTTCTCTAAGCTTTCGTACGGAATACAAAATAATCTTTCCTCTTAATTGTGAGTGACGTGCAGTATTAGGGTATTTTAGTAATCAAAAGAAGGGAACTTCTGGTTGTACTCCATTTTAATTAAGGGATGTGAAATGCGTAATCCTGTTTCCGAGGAACGAGGGCACGGAAAGTTTTCTTGCGTTTCGTGATCCTTTCTGGGCTGGGAATTAATACATACTAACTACACGAATTAATTAATATATTCAACAACTCTGTTGCTAAATCGGTAGTGCGTTTATATATTGCTATAATAGCTTTGGGTTCAATATTACCAGTATGGCCAATTATTATTTTTTGCACATCCTTTCTTACTACCAGTCTAGGTTATCCTAACTATTTTTTTTCAAGCACCGCGTCTTACTACCCACTCGGGTTGTACGCTTTTGTACTAATTACGCTTATGGGTTAGGGATTAGGAAGATTGCATTTAGACCAGCTTCTGTGGCCTCGTGATCTAACGCGCTAATCTCGTGTTGGACTAGCCTGCCGAAGACGGGAAGGTCGGGGTTCGATCCCGGTTGGGTGCATTGAGTGTGATTTTCCATAAAGGGCTTTCCACTCTCCTTCCGCGCAAATGCGGGTTCACTTCCTCTTAGTTAAGCCTTCCTAATCCCAAACCTCTTAGTGTAATTAGTGCATAGGCGTATAACCTGAACCGGTAGTAAGACGTGGTAATAAGAAAAATGCGTTAATAGGAAGCGTAACAGCATTTTCATGGAGAGCGAGTGAAAAACCATTAATGGAAAAAAAGTCCCTCAGTACAGCCGACGGGGATTCAAACCCCGATTTCCCCGTCATTGGTAACCCAGTCTATTGCGAGAATGGCGCGTTGGGCCATTCAACCACCGAAGTGGGTAGCACTAATTGATTAAGTAAGGCGAAATTTCGAGTAAAGCTACCTTCTTTTTCAGGTAGGAAGGTGGAAAAATCCATTTAAGAGATATCACCCTCAATATACCAGGCCAAGATTTGAATCGTTACCTCCCCTTGATTGGAGTAGCAGATATAACTATGTTGACGTCTTAACCCGCATTCCTACTGATGTGGGTATATTTTATCTCTACTGAAATTGCATATAGTAGGGAGAGAATATGAAAAGATATCCACAGTGATAAATTGATAAATCGTGTTCGGGAAACCACCACCAATGAACCCGACTGGGAATCGAACCCTGATAATCTCATGATCCATATTGTCCGTCAATGAGGACCGATTATATTGCGAGTATAACTCTTTTAAACAGCAAGGCCACTGTTGGTATAAGTTGTTTTTTCCCCTCGTTATTATTCTTCATGCTTGATTAAAAATAAAGTTTAACATATGAAAATGTTACACGAAAACAATCTAGTTCCCTATTTTGACAAAAAAAAAATTGTTCATATTTCCGTCCAAGCTATTTGTGAGCCTGTATTGCGTTCGATAAAATTGAGCCCCGGCTTGGTGCGTTGAAATTGTATGTTGAGTTTTCGGATTTCAGTGAAAGGGAACAAATGAATCAGTATTCCAGTTCACCTTTTATTCTCTTTTTGGCGTGTTCGTTATTTCAGGCGATTCTTTCGACTGGCAGGCACAAAATATTCGCTCTCTGATAAATTATGCTGGGGGACACTCTTTTTAATTAATCACCGCGTCTTACTACCTGTTCAGATTATACGTATATGATAATTACTCTAATAGGCTAAGGATGAGAAAGGAAGCATTTTAGAGGTAATCTACCCACATTTGCGAGAAAGGAGAGTGAAACTATATAGGACAAACCACCCGCTGTAGACCCAATCGGTATTCGAACCGTGATCTCCCCGTCATCAGCATCTATTGCGAGAGTGACGCTTTAGAACGTTCGGCCACCGAACCGGATCATGCTCGCTATTGTAGGGGTATTTAACGAGATTTTTCAGAACCAAACGGTTATATCATTGGACCCCCACGACTTACAAACTAACTTATACCTAAAACATACACAGTAACCCATTTATCTGTTGCAAGTTTATCATTGGAAAAGTAAAACTCAAATTTCACAAATTAATTTTTTTTCGACTGATCCGGGAATCAAACGTAGGGCCCACAGCTCATTTGGCAGATGCACTACCGATTTACGTCTAACTAAAAATACGTCACTTTTGAAGGCTTCGAGGAGATTCCTCTTGAAATTCCGGTCGTTAACTTAAAGCGGAAAGTCTTCTAGTAAAATAATGAGTGGCTTGAAGTCCAATAATATAGTCCTAAGCAGTAAAACAAGGCGCGCTGCAAACACCCATAAACCCCGCGTTATTAAATACTTGGTTTGTAATTTAAAAAATATAGGGTGAAAAGTATAAAAATATCCCGATAGAACTAAAAATATTATATTTTGTTTTATAATTTACAAAAACCTGTTTTGGTGGTCATATGATCTAAGGCATTACTTTCTCAATAGACTAGACTGATTATTACGGGGAGATCGGGGCTCGAATCCCGGTCGGGTGTACTGAGGGTGATTTTCCCTAAAATGCCTCTACACTTTTCCGCCATGCAAATGGATTACACTTCCTCTAAATTCAACCTTCTTCTCCCCTAACTCACTAACGTAATTATTAGTGGATATGCGTGTAACCTGCACAGGTAGTAATACGCGGTGCTAAAACAAAAAATAGATTTTTAAAAACATGACAAAATGAAATTAGATAATTTTCAACGACATTTCACGCGAAATGTTGCAGTTCTGAGATAAAATTAATTGGTTAAAAACTTAGATCTAGCCTTTTTCAATCTAATAGAATCAATTTTTATCAGGGTCATGACTTACAATTTTAAGACAGTTGAGAATTGTTTTAATGGTTTTGAAGCTTCAGAACCGCCACTCTCATTAGCGGTTTTGAAGCTTCAGAACCGCCACTCTCATTAGCAGTACTTATAGAAGTGTGGGGATATTTTCCTTCAAGTGAGTGGCACCCTTAAGAGCACAATGAATGTTCACTGAAGTAGATGTTACATTTTCACATTTACATTAATTATTTAATTATGGATATTCCAACACTTTCAATTTGGGTTATAAATGAATTGGAAGTTAATCCGACTTCCGAGATCTTATTTAATTTTTATTAAAACATGCTAAGAGGCTATCTTGAGTTAATGACTCTCTCATTCTCTTCTTTCTGGAAATAAAGAAAAAGGCACAAGAAAGTGGGAACAAGTTTCAGTGTCAGAATAAAATAGGTCTGTGGCTAGGACCCGAAGACCTATATTTACGAGGATACACGGGTGTTTAGACTGATGGGTTAACTTAATACGAATCTCTCTGCTTGCCATAACAACCCGCGAGGTGATAACTATATGACTCCAAATTGTCGTAAAAATACTATTATAATTTTGTGTTTGGGCTATAAAATATTAATGTGTAGTTTTCATCTAAAAATAAATAGCTGCTGGAAATTTATCATAGTTTTGTAAAATTACTCTTAAAAACCTGAGAAATGTGACAAATTGTTAGACATTTAGCTTTTTTTTTTTAATCACCGCGTCTTACTACCCGTTTGAGTTACGCGCTTATGTACTAATTACGCTAATGGTTTTAGGAATGAGGAAGGTTATGTTTAGAAGAGGCGTATCCGCATTTGCTTGGAGGGAGAGATGAAAACCACTTTAGAAACAAAACCTTATTACGCCCGACCGAAATTAGAAACTCAATCTCCCCGTCATCGGCAGTCTAGTCTACTGCGAGAGTGGCGCCTTAAACCTTGCGGTGGCCGAAGCGAGTGATACTTAACTGTTCTTATAATTGCTATAAGAGNGTTTGCTCCAAAGAACAACGCTATTCACGGACAAAAGTATAATTTTCGGGACGAGGTTATTGGGTGGGTGGCGGGAGGTGTGACTGGCATACACCTTAAGAGATTTATTGACAAAAAATATAGTTCCTTTTAGGGATGGACGGGAATTACTTTTTTACTTTGGAATGGGACGGGAAATAAGTTAAAATATCTAGATTTGAGACAGGAACGGAAAATTTTTAAATCATGCTTTAGAATAATTTTAGATTAAAAATATATTGATCTATTAACTAATATGGTAAGATTTGTAAAAGTTATAATTTTGCTAAAACCCGCTTCAGTGGCCGCATGATCTAAACACTACTCTCGCAATAGACTAGACTGCCGATTACAGGGATATTCTAGTTCAATCCTGGCCAGGTGTACAAAGGGTGGTTTTTAAACAGTTTCTCACTATCCTAGCAAATTTGGGTGCACCTCTTCTAAATTCAATCTTCCTCATCCCTAACACATTAGCGTCATTAGTGCATAAATTATGCCTATAAACTGAAATGGAACTAAAACCTGGTGTTAAAAAAATCTTATTTTATTCATACATAAATATGCCTGCTTTGACACCCATTAGCACTCTAGCGCTGGCCTCACATTAATTATTATTTTAATGCGGAATACGAGGCCGGGGTATTTCGAGCCAGTACGAAGGGACTGAATGGGAAGTGCCTTCTTCGCGCGTGGTGGGTGTTTCGGAGGGCAAGTGAAGCCAAATTGGGTCGGTGTCTCTGAAACATCAATTTCTGGCATCACGCTGGCGTCATAAATAGAAAGTGACGTCACCGCGTGTGCAGAGTCATCACAATAGCGGTTGTGTGATATTAGAATCTCTAGTTGAGGGAAGTTTGCTGCTATCACTGATCTATATTTCATATTTTTCATTCTAAACGAGGTTAATTTAAATTGTTCAGTGATGGGGCAGGCACACATATTTAATATCAAATATAAATTCGGACCTAATGTACTATTACAAATATTTTCAGTATATATAAGATTAGGATCATATTGATTGATTTATAATGTTCTTTACCGAAATTTGGTCAAGATATTTAGTGTACGCCATACACAAGGTAAATGAGATTGTAAGATGACAAAGAAGATGAGCCTCTCTACCTTATGTAGAGTGAGTGTATTTTTATGATTAGCTGAGCCACCGTGAATGGTCTAACTATCTAGATTGTAGCATAGGAATGTAGGGCTTTATAAGAAATAAATATGATAATAATTGTTAAACATAATCTAGTTGGTTAGGCAGCCTTTGGGACATCCATTCATGATAAAAAAATAATTTGTTCTACGCTTTATACACAAAGCGGTGTTTTCTACACCTTTAGAATACTCCCCACTGTGCATAGCGAAGTATTTTTTAAATAATTCTATTGTTTTTATAAGAGAAAGGGAAACATAATTTACAAAATTATAAAATCTGAGTGTGGGTCAACTCTTTTGAAAAAACTCTGTATTCTTAACTTCATTGTCATGTTTATTTTACAAAACATATTAAAAGAACCTACTTTTTTTTTTACCATGTCTTAATACTTGTTCATATTGTATGTAAGTTATGCATTACATACGCTGACGAAATCAGGATGGGTAAGATAGAATGTTGAAGGAAATTTACGCTAACTTGGGTTGAGGAGGAGTGGAGAGCCATTTGGGGAAAAACACATTTTATACACCCGACCAGAATTCGAATCCTGGTATCTCCGTCACCGGTAATCCAGTCTAACAAAAGAATAACACGTTATACCTTCCAGCCAATGACGCGTTTTCTGCACACTTAAAAAAAACTTTTTTTTCGCTCAGAAACTTTTTTTAAATTTATTTTCATTCTGTGGATTGCAATTTCTGGTCCGTTGAAATGTATTAAAGTCCATTAAGTTTATACTAATTTATATATCAGTGTATTATTATTTTACTGTTAATATTTTTACTTTCACAAACAACGGTCATTTGTGTAATAAATTAAATCAATACAATTAATTAAGTCAGTTTAAATATATATACTTGATAAAAAGTAACTTAGTGTAAAAATAATATACAGTGGCATAAGGATTTAAATAACTACAGATCAAAGCCAAAATCCTCCCACACCTATTTAACTGGTATTTGTCGTGCCTCTCCAACTACTTTGGTGGCCACATGTTTTAAGGCGTCATTCTCATGTTAGACTAGACTGCCGATGACAAGAAAGATCGGGGTTTTAATCTCAGTAAGGTGTACTGAGGATGGTTTTTACAAAGGGGTTTTCCACTCTCCTTCCACGCAAATGTGGGTACACTTCCTATAAATTCAACCTTCCTCATCCCTAACTCGGTAATTAGTACCTATTCGAACAACCTCAACAGGTCGCTAGACGCGGGGCTGAGAAAAATCCCTCTCCAACCGTCTTCTCCTCCTTTGAAGCTTGGTCATTAATTTATTAATGGTGGAATGTATTAATAATACATATATATATATATATATGTATAGTTATGCGTCTTACTACACATTCGGGTTATAAGCTTATGTACTATCTACGCTATTGATTGGTTGGAGATGAGGAATGATGCATTCATAGGAGATATGCCCGAATTTACTTGGAGAAAGAGAGAGAGAATGGGAAACCATTTAGGGAAAAATATCCTCAGTGCATCCAACGGGGATCTAGCCAAGATCTTCCCATAATCGGCAGTCTAGTCCACTGTGAGAGTGGCGTCTTAGACCATACGGCCACCGAAGCGGGTTTCATAATATTCATTTTGACATTATTAACAAAGGTGAATGCCAATACACTTCATGTTTCTCATTCTATTCCCTCAAGGGGGTCGTTTATAAGTGGGTGGAACATCTACAATATGTCTTGATTTTTTTTATTTAACGACTTTGGGAAATTCGAAATTATTTTGCAAAAGGGGTGCAGCTTAACTTAACACTCTAAGCGCTCTCACCCTCTAAACGCCTTTGTACGATATAGAAAGAGAAGTAATAAAATGATCAATCTAACCTGCAAGGCCTCTTGTTTTACTTCTGATAAAACTTATCCTCTTCCACTGACGAGTATAAGCACTCACTCTACTATTTGCGCCTGGACAGTCTTGATTATCATTTCAAAATAAACTTTTTCTGGTTTCTTATTTTAGATATAGGTCTACATATTCTTCTGCCGAAAATTTTAAACTAAATTCTGGCAGAAGATTCTTACTGTTCATTTTAGTGAATAAACCAAATAACCTAAACTGTGGTTCTCAAACTGTGGTACGTGTACCCTCAGGGGCACGCGCACGACTTTCAAGGGGTACACGAATAGCTCTCGAAGTAAAATTGGCAAAATGACAAGACATCTAAACTTGGAGGTCAACATTTTAATGTGGTGTGGAGTTCTGGAGACGACAGATGGACATTTTCTCCTTTGATCACCTGACATTTGTCATTTGGCTGGATTCTTTCGTGTGAGTACATTAGACTTGTAGTCATTACCAAGGTATTAATTATGAAAAAACCTTTAGAGAACCACTACTCTAGACGATTTTTAAAAAAAGTGTGTTTATAAATAAACTACTTAAGGTGTATATGCAGGAAACGCGAGAAAAGGTATGTGGTTTTTTTTTGCAGTTTTTTTAGAAAAACTTTTTTGTCCAGAATAAAAAAAAATGTTGCTCAAGTAGTAACGTTTAGTTTAATTTTCTTCACATGGGGATATCAACAGTTGTTGAATGTTTGCCCTATAAGCATAGCGTTATTAGATGACAAACTTTTAATTAAAGAGAAAAGATGTCATTAAATTCCAGGCCACCTTTGACAAACATTCAAGAAATGTTTATATCACCATTTGAAGAAAATTCAACTAAACGTTGCTACTGGAGCAATATTTTATTTATTTTGAACTAATAAATATTTGGATCTAAAAACTGCAAAATCACTGGCATTTTCTTGCGTCCCCTTGTACATCACCTTAAATATAAAACATAAAGTGACAATGTAAAACCATATTTATAATTATTTAATAACTTTTAGTCAATGTTTCAATTTTATTGCTTTATAACTCGCCGAATAAAACCTACATTATATTAATATGGTAAATACTCTCTCTTGACTATCTACCACTTCACAGCCAAGCTACGTCGTTAAAATAAAATAAG
Organism: Timema bartmani; assembly: GCA_902151455.1. Lineage (NCBI taxonomy): Eukaryota > Metazoa > Arthropoda > Insecta > Phasmatodea > Timematidae > Timema > Timema bartmani. The sequence goes on along the minus strand of CABFWB010002584.1, from coordinate 33,461 downwards.
ACCCCCCCCACCTGAGAGGTGTTTGAATAGTAAAATACCATAAAAAGCAAACAAAACGTTCTACTTTAAAGATACATTCTAATTTTCTATCTAAATACATTTCCTTTGAAATTTCTTACTATTTTTAAGATTATAATAGTATAGTTAAAAGTAATTTAGTAAATATTTTTATGCAAAACGAATTTGCATTTCTGGTTTTAATAAAATCGTCTCAAATTTAATATCAATCAAATTGAATTTCAAAAACGAAACTCATCTTTTAAAACACGCCCTTGATTTTGTCACTGATAGCTATTACGATCACTATACTGTACTAAAATAAAACATACAAAAAATCACACCATTTTGTGTTTGAAGATGTCAACCACGTCCATGTCTTGTCATACTTCCCCTGATTTATTGCCTCGCTATGACATTGTTACGGGGGCCGAGGGGGACACTCCCAACCCCTCATTTCAAAATTACCATATTTGATTAACGTGGTTGCATACTTGATTGACTTAGAGTTGGTGGATAGCAAATCAAGTTTCACAGTCTTTAAATTGACCGTAGGACGTTTGGTACAATCCCCCCGAAAAATGACCAGTTTGGACAAATAGAGACGTGATGTTTAGCGCAATCCCTCCGAAAAACGACCCGTTTTGATCAATATAAATATGGCGTTTGGTACAATCCCCCCGAAAAACGACCCGTTTTGATCAATATAAATATGGCGTTTGGTGCAATCCCCCCGAAAAGCGACCCGTTTGGACCAATATAAATATGGCGTTTGGTACAATCCCCCCGAAAAGCGACCCGTTTGAACCAATATAGACATGACGTTTAGCGCAATCCCCCTCCGAATAGCGATCCGTTTGAATCACTCGACAGTACGTTTGGCTCAGCCTTATTAAGTAAATAGGTAATTTGGGCTAACCGAGATAGGACGTCTGGACCAAGATGAAACCACATTTTTCTTTCCAACCGAACTAACCGTTGACGCTAGTATCTTTTGTAAGTGAAGCGTCACAACAAATGCAAACACAAGACTTGGTCAATCATTACAGCGAAATTCATTTCATTTCTATCGCATTGACAAAGTTTGAAACCTTCCACGAACATTATTCACCTGTTACCATGCTTCGTTAAAAAAAACTTGATCAATTTGTAGATCCATCGTCACATGCTATAGAAACGTGGGTCAAAGGTAAACAAAACACACAAGTTAGTGTTTGTTAGCTGGTGTTTTCTAGAGATGCGTCTAATCCTATATTTCTTGAATACAAATTTTAATTTTCTTTCAAATCCTGAATCTTTAAAAATGATTATAATGTTTGTAGGTAAAGGACGCACCGAACCCAATTACTTAGAAAAAAGCTCATTCACATAACTTCTAGAGGAATCAAATTTAAATGAAAAATTGAATATGTGTAGGAGACGGACGCATTGAACACAATTGCCATAAAAGAAATAGCCAGATAGCTTCTAGAGATAACTTTTCTTTTTAATCCGAGGTGTAGGCTTCGGACCTTCCTTACCCTCTGGCTTATTTCATAAATTGACTTCTCGGCCCTGAACTAAAAGGTTTCGCCACCACTCTGAGTTTTGGATGTTCACGTTAAATACCCCAGATACAAATTTAATGGTTTCAATACACTACGCGAGGGTTTAAAGTTCGGGTTCAATAGCCCCACTTTGTGAGGCAAGGGTTATATTGGCGGTAGTCCAAAACTAACTACAGTGTCAACACTCACGCCTGCCCCTTGCGGCCACTTCTCCAACTTCGCTTCTCATTGAACTTGCGTAATGTGTTTAACTTAGCTGTTCCGTAAGAAGTGAACGTTTCTTTTTGCCATGATTTCAATAGTTAATTACTTAGGGCTGTTGTATACGACATTGGAACGGAAGATCTTACTCTAATATTACCTTTTCTTTTAATTAACTTGGTGGTAAAATGAATAATCCACTTCGGTGGCTGCGTGGTCTAACGCGCTATTCTCGCAGTAGACTAGACTGCCGATGACGGGGAGATCGAGGTTCGAATCTCGGTTGGGTGTACTGAGGGTGGTTTTCCCAAACGAGTTTACACTCTCCCTCTATCCAAATGCGGGTATATTTCCTCTAAATATAACCTCCCTAATTCTTAAAAATATAAGCGTAATTAATACATAAGCGTATAACCTGAACGGGTAGTAAGACACGGTGCTAAAAAAAAGGTTGAAAAATGACAACCTTGACATGGGAATCAAACTTGGTACCTTTGGCTTAGCGTGCCAATGCTCCACCACTGAGCTATTCAGGATCCGTCCCGTATTCAAGGCCATTCATTATTCATATTTTAAGGCTGAGTCCGTGATGGAAGTGTTTAATCGTCAGCTACATATGAGCGACCAATAGTATTGCGAGCTATCAGATACCACGATTCGGGAAGACTGTAATACTGCCAAGTATACAATAAGATATTGTAATTTTAAAGCGAGATTTCATTGAAATTACGACACTGTCTGTATTGAGAGGACCACTGACGGTCCTACACGTCCATCCATCACAGACTCAGCCTTAAACTATAAATGAATGAACCTGAGCACGGGACGGATCCTGAATAGCTTAGTGGTAGAGTATTGGCGTGCTCAGCCTAAGGTCCCGGGTTCAATTACCGTGTCCGGGTTTCATTTATCATCTAGTTTAAATTTATTGGAGTGTGGTCCTCTCCATACAGACAATGCCATCATTACAATTATTTGCAACCGTTGTATTGGTATTCATTATTCGTGAAACTCGTCTTACTGCTCGTTCGGACTCTCCACAAGCTACACTAGGTTAAGAGCACGGGAGAAATAGGATGAAATCTAAACAAATAAATCAACATTGATTGCTAGGGGATGGAATGAAAACATGATATCTAGCGTGATAGGCTCGCAATGACTGGTGACAGGGAGTTCAGGGTTCAAATTCTTGCGGGGGGAGGGATGGGTGGGTGGGGAGTAAATGGGGATACACCAAGTGCGATGCGAGTCGAATGCCTTAAACCCCTTGGCCTTTTCTATGGGTGCTAATGTTTCAGTGTTAAGGTCATTCGAAAATTTGATTGCAAAACTTTAACAAGTGTATAATTATAATATATAAATAGTGATTCAATGCTTTCAAATCATTACAGTTCACGAGTTATAAGGGGTCAAACTTGCTCTTTTATGCTTTTTGCGTACCATTGTTATTATGTGTAACGATATTAGATAGGAAATTAGTAAAAGAATACAGTCAGGAAATGCATGCTATTACTCGGTCAGTAAGTTGTTGACATTTTGCCTGCTTTCAACTAATTTAAAACTCAGAATATGCAAAACAATAATTTTACCGGTTGTGCTCTATGGGTGTGAAACGTGGTCTTTTGCCTTACACGACGAAAAAAAATTTAGGGTGTTAGGAAAAAGGTGCTTAGGAATATAAATGGTCGAAAAAGGGATGGGGCTACTGGGGAGTGGAGAAGGTTACACAGTGATGAGTTAGATATCCTGTACTCATCTCAAGACATTGTTAGGGAAAATAAAATTTCGCAGATTATAATGGAGAGGACATGCATTGCGAATGGGAGAATCTAGAACTGTGTTTAAAGAATCGACTTGTAAACACAATAGAAAAAAAACATTGGAAAGACCTAGACCCAGATGGGAGTATAACATTAGAATGGATCTGAAAGAGGTAGGATGTATCGAGGGAGACTGGAAAGAGTAAACTCAAGATAGGAATAGGTGGCGTACTTTTGTAAATGCTGCAATGAACTTTCGAGGGCCTAATGTAATAAAGTAAGCTCTAGAAGGGGAAATATCAGACAACTTTGGATGGCTGTAAAATTCTTGTAATATATTATTTCATAATTTTGCTTATTTTCCCCATACTCAGAAAAAAAATTTGGACATTTAAGATGTATTTAGATTATTTTAAGCTATTTAGAGTAGCTCATTCTTTTTATATGTTTTTCCAAATACTATATTCTTAAATTGTAAAATTTATCCCTCAATTCCCAAGGGGTGAACTCTAATTTTCATGTTTTCATCTTCAGAAATTTCAATTCTAGCCCCCCCCCC
>CABFWB010002583.1:81674-91916 GCA_902151455.1 Timema bartmani | reverse complement strand
AAAAAAAAAATAGTGATCATGCCGATTTCAACCTCTAGCTTATGAACGAGTCATATCCACCCTTTTTAACCTAAAAAAAAAAGACAAGTCTTACAATTTTGTTCATCCCTGGGGTTACAGCTAAATAGTTTTCATGTATTCTGTTCTAACTTTATATTTAGATATTATAAATGGTCAAAACTCAGAATTTTTTTTCACCACTAAAATTAAGGGTATTTTAAAGATAATAGATTTTTGAAAATATGAAGAAAACTGCTCTAATAATTCTGTTTACAATGAGTACGGTATTTGTGGATGAATAGAAATGTTTGGTTTTATGAAACAAAAATGAAAAAACAATTTGATGATGGTAGTTATTAAAAAACTATTTTTTGAAATGGTGTCATATAAACTATAGGTAATTGGATATATGAGAAAGTGTGTGCAATTGTGTCTTGACATTTATTTAGTTTTAATGTGCTGGTTGACACTAGTTGGTAAGCGCTATATTAATTCCATAGTAGCCCGCTTCAGTGGTCGCATGGTCTAAGGAACTACCCTCACGTCAGACTAGACTGCCGATGACAGGGTGATCAGATTTCTAACAGTCCTGGTCGGCTCTACTGAGGGTGGTTTTTCAATCTCACTCCTCATCAATGCAGGTTCACTTCCTCAAAATTAAACCTTCATTTCTAACACATTAGTGTAATTAGTACAAAGGCGTACAACCTGAACGGGTGATAAGACCCGGTGTTAAAAAAATTAATAAATACATCCAGCCACCCGATCATGAACCCAAACATCCAGCCACCCAATCATAAACACAAACATCCAGCCACCCAATCATAAACACAAACATCCAGCCACCCAATCATAAACACAAACATCCAGCCACCCAATCATGAACCCAAACATCCAGCCACCCAATCATAAACACAAACATCCAGCCACCCAATCATAAACACATCCAGCCACCCAATCATAAACACAAACATCCAGCCACCCAATCATGAACCCAAACATCCAACCACCCAATCATAAATCTACCCCTCAGGAATTACTGATGCGTTTGCTCCCCGCCTGATTCTTTTTTTTTAAATCACGGCGTCTTACTACCCTTTCAGAATAAACACACATGTACCAAAGGTGTTAGGCACGAGGAAGGTTGAATTTAGAGTAAGTGTACCCAAATTTTCACGGGGGAAAGAATGGAAAACAATTGAGGACAAAAATCAACCTTAATACACCCAATCATCATTTCAACTCTTATCTTCCCGTCGACGGCAGTTCAGTCAATTGCGAGAATGACGCCCCAGACCATCTAGACATGTTCTGGTACAATCAAAAGGTATACAAGTCCTACAAACTGATGTAGAGGAGCTTGTTACATCACTAGAGAGCACCGGGCTCTGAGACCTCTGTTGTAACAATATGGTACTAACAATCCTCTTGTTGATGGGCTGTCCTGTGACGAGCCCTGCGAACACTCCTATCAGGATGATGAGGTAGCCGCCAAAGGTTCCGGTCACCACCAGGAGATCTGTCGAGTACACCGGTCCGTGGTCCTTGTAGTGCATCCCTAGACACGTGATCGTCAGGGCCTGAAACACCACACATAGTCAAGGGGGCAAACTTGATAAGCATTCCATCACCAGGGAGCGACTTAGATGATAAGCTCGTAGTGAAGCCAGTCAAGGTAAGACTGCTGCTACCTTTCAGGGTAATGTTAGGGTTCGGTCAGACTGACAAGCGAGCGAGCGCGTGATTAGCAGATAGCTCTCGATAGTTGTTGACGAGGAGGCTCCGAATCTTGGCTCAGTGAACTGAAGGTCGTTTTTGACAAGTGATTTATTGTTGTGGTTTTCTCATCCTCTCTCCACGCTAATGGTGATTCTTATTTGTAAAGGCGTACTTTGATAATATTGAAGTATTTTAACATATTAGTTTATATATATAGGCATGGTTTATGATCTAACCATTTAAACCAGGCCGTTAGTAGCAAGTGTGCTAAACCTATCGATATTAATAAAAATGTCAAAATGAGAAGTTTTCCTAGCACTCAATGAACCAACATACAATAATATTGCCTAGCGCCTGTAAACTAGACTATACCGGCTCGAGCGCGCGCGCTTGAAAAATAGAACCAGTTCTATCTTTCAAGCGTGCGCGCTCCAGTCTGGCCACCTCTCATTACAACCATTGTGTTCTATTTTATATTTTAGTCGCGCGCTCGGTCTGGCCGCCCCCTTACCCTACGCAGTGAAGGTTAAAAGCAAGGTTCATATATCTACACTCGCAGATTCCACGGCGCTCTATGTTTCTAGTTGCCTGTCCAGTCACGCGGAGAAAGCTGTGCGTGTCCCGACCTTTAAAAAGTGAGCCATGGTCAAAGACATCACTGGTCGTTCATCTTGACTAACAACCATTTCGACCCAGTTTCCCGAGAGGTGTTTGTTTACGTTCCACCTGCAGGTGGTATCAAACTTTCACACGCTAAGCTCACGTCATAGGTGGACGAGGCTACACAAGTGAATGAATAAACAAACGTCCACTTGGTCGGTTTTTCTACTGGGTTACTTCAGGTGTGCCTAACATTATGGAACCGATAACAACAATAATAATAATAATAATAATAAAAGGGGCAGATTTTAATTAAATGCAATAGCGTGACCTCTTGAAAAGTGATAGGTATAGCTGGTCGGCATCAAACTCGTGCCTCGCGGAGGGGTATGAATATGCAAAAATGTGTTTTTGTTAAGATACAGGGTTTTCGGAAACTCATAGCCCAAACTGCACATACATCTTGTTTGAACTGAAATTTATACAAAATCCCTTTACACTTTCATCCAGAAAACTATGCTAATACCATATAATTGTGTCTATTGAGTTTCGGCGTTCAGCGTCGGGAGAGCAAAGCGGTTCAAGTGTGCGTGTACAACAAATTGCATTAGGAGCTAGGCGTGTGGCACTGTACGTCTGGACATCTCTGAGCACGGTTAGCAGAACATACCACAATTTAATAGTAAACAAACACACCGGTCCATCTAGAAATTCGAATACGTTCTGAGGGTCGTAATTAACGGTCCTACAGAACAGAAAGTGCTTGCCACTATTACATGTGCAGTGCCACGCGCCTAACTCCTATGCAACTTGTTGTACACGCATGCTTTAACAGCCTTGCTCTCCCGGCACTATACGCCGAAACATTGAATTGAACACTATTTAATGGTATTAGCATAGTTTTCCGGATGTAAGTGCATAGGGATTTTGTATTACTTTTGGTTAAAACAAGCTATATGTGCAGTTTGGACTATGAGTTTCCAAACAGCCTGTATATAAAAATACATATAAATATATAAAAGGGCCGTGTATCCAAATCTAAGCTTCAGGACTCTTCCCAATAACCAAGATTATCTCAACAATCAAGCAACGAAACACTAGTTGACACAATATTATTCAATGGTCTCCTTGTTAGCGTGTGTTCTTTATGTGCAATTTAATACTGATAGAAAGAAACTTCCCTTAGGGTTCGACCAGACTGACAAGCGAGCGCGTGATTAGCAGATAGATCTCGATAGTTGTTGACGAGGAGGCAAAGGTTCGAATCTTGGCTCAGTGAACTGAGGGTGGTTTTTGACAAGGTATTTAAGGTTGTGGTTTTCTCGTCCTCTCTCCACGCTAAAGGTGTTTATTATTTGTAAAAGTCTACTTTGATTATAATACTGAATTATTTTAACATATCAGTTTTACATATATAGGTATGGTTTATGATCTTACCAATTAAATTAGGCCGTTAGTAGCAAGTGTGCTAAACCTATCGATATTAATAAAAATGTCAAAATGAGAAGTTTTCCTAGCACTCAATGAACCAACATACAATAATATTGCCTAGCGCCTGTAAACTAGACTGTACCGGCTCGAGCGCGCGCGCTCTCTCTCTCCAGTCTGGTCATCCCCTTTCAGTTATAGATAGAAAAGTTACTACCAAATCTACTTTCAAATGTTCATAAGCCAACTTATGTGATCTGTAGCTGTCACTTCTGATTGGTCTTAGCTATAAATAAAATAATGTTCTATATTATGGTAAAATTATCAACGCTAACAGTAAAAATATATAATTTTTTTTCTAAAAGCTTACAAAAATCGTACTATACCCTGTTTGAATTATAGTATTTCTATAGAAATAAACTATGGTTTTGTCCTGTTTTTCAGATGATAGTCCCGGCGTCTTGAAAGACCACTTCAGGACAGACCGGTTTTTAACTTTTTTTGGTTTTGTTCTCTTTTACTCTGCAATCGGTGATGTAGGAAGCCTTTTAACATTATTTTTGTCAGGTTGGTATGCACAAGTATAACACAATTCGAGAAAGTTCCGTCTATTCTATAAGTTTAGTGATTACATTCTCTTTGTATTTGTAACTCATTGAGTCACTGCGAGAACGTGATAAGTGTAAATGCAGGGATTTGTTTATTTCGTGGTTCTGAAATTTATTTATACATTAAATTTAATTTAGTGTTAAAAGTCTAAACATGACGAAGATACAGTGCAAGATGAAGGTGGTAAAACCTTATCGCAAACATGAGTAAGCTTTCGTGTCTTTTTTTAAATTAAATTATTAATGCTGTTTTATTTTTTTGAAATATGTAAAAGGCATTTATTTTGTGTTTAGTAAAAAAATTGAAGAAAAATTGTGATACTAAAATATATTTTTTTTGTCCCGGTTTGCCTTGGCAAAAATCTGGCAGCCCTGAATAAACTTAAGCTGATAGTCTTGTGTGTTCATACGCCAAGTATTAATTATTAATCTGGTGTATGGAAACATCAACCATCTATATACCTTGGTTTACTCAAGAGAGTCGCGCTACGACTAAACTTACCAGCTCCACAAACTTCAGGATCGAAGTCTTTGGAATCGCCATCTTGTGTTGTCTTCGTTAGATTGGGTCAATCTGAGAAAACAAAACAACATAATGAGAGCCGTAGTCTTTATTACTTCGTACACCCAAGTAGACAGCATTTTGAAAATAAATATATAAATATATCAGCACACCCAGCTGGGATTCGAACCCCCCATACCCCCGACTCAGTCACTAGCAAATCAAACAATACGAGACTGTCCGTCTGGTCCAAGTGGTGTTTTTTTTAAATTCTACTTGTTCTTTGGATGATATTCTTTACCGGTAACGTTTAAAGTCAACCAAGTTTTTGGGGAAAACTTGTTAATTCTTCAATGCAATTTTTGGTTCTAAAACAAATCTGATTGTTTATTATATATTTCGTTAAAGTGAACATTTTTATATATTGGAACTCACACACAACGAATTTGAAACCCGTGCGTTTATTTTTGAACCGATAGTTTAATAAATCTGGGACGAATGGCCATCCTAGCTTTGGTGGATACTATCAACACTTATAATACAACAATAATAATACAACAATAATAATACAACACTTATAATACAACAATAATAATACAACAATAGTACAAATTAGGGCTGTGAGAGTGGGCATTTTTCACTTCTATTTCGAGTAGCATAGATAAATATTTGCACAATAAATATTTCAAGGTGAATTTCTGTAATATACCCAGGTATAAACTAGAAATAAGTACAAACATAATTTCTTTATAATTACTTTTTTTTGCGAAGAATTTTAAAATTATACCAATTCGAAATTTGCAATAAATCTAATATAATTGTACAATTTTTTGTTTTAACTAGACAAAAGGAAATATTGAGACTTATTTACTATGAAATTACATCTTAAAAAATTTAATAAAATTAATCAAAATTAGAGATTTTCGAGGAAAATATAGCAAATTTCGAGTGCTCAAATTTTTCTAGTTTTGTAAAAAATCTTTTTGACTCGAATTCAGGCAGCTATTAAAACTAGACCAACTCGAAAAAGGTTTTTTTTTAAAGGTCCTTTATATTAAAAATTGGGTTGTAGTCTCACTGAGTATTGTCGCATTACCATTATTAAGGAGGTCGTAACGACTTACAATATTAAGTGGTCGAGGCAGGAAGTGACCTTGAAACTAGAGCGTCCATTGTATGCGTGTGAAGAAAACCCGTCGTTCCGCCACAGGAAGACCCTTACTTCGTTATCAGACCTACTTTCATATCCAATGCTCATTTCATCACGTGTAGGAAATAGGAATGGAAAATTTGGCCACGTGTTAGTTGCGCCCTGGGAAATATAACCATGGGTGTTTGCACCTACATAATATATATATTACCCGCCTCGGTGGCGTAGTTGGCTAACGCGCTAGTCATGTTGAGCCCGACTGCCGAGGACGGGGAGATCGAGGTTCGAATCTCGGTCGGGTGAACTGGGGGTGGTTTTTCCTAAATGGTTTTCCACTCTCCCTCCACGCAAATGCGGGTTCACTTCCTCTATTCAACCTTCCCAATTCCTAATCCATTAGCGTAATTAGTACTTAAGCGTATAACCCGAACGGGTAGTAAGACGCGGTGCTAAATAATAATAATAATAATAATATATATATATATTTTTAATAATGTATAATTTTCTCTTACGAAAAGGTTCAATTTGTTTAATTTTTCTCCCGGGTTTTACTAAATATTTTGTATGAGTCACATTTATTTTTCAGAATTATAATTGGTTTTGGTCCGTTATATTGAATATAGAGAGTTTTTGACATTAAAAATTAAAAACATTTATACTTATTTCATGGGGGAAAATCTGTTTAGTGGTAATTTACTGCTTATTAAAATGTAATATAATTTTTTTGTACCCCCCCGCAGAATATATCTATCAGGTCAATGACCAACCTAACCTAACCTAACCTAACCTAACCTACCAATATCCCTTCACACTAGTAGTTCTGAAATAGTACCGATCAAAAACTAAACGTCATATACGACCTCTTAATGACTTCCAGTTGCTAATATCGAGGTTTTGACTCGCCCAAGGGCGTGAACCCATACGGTTCGTTTTAGGCGGGCGCTTAACGGTCACGTTTTTCGAAAGGGCGCTACCAACATGGACGCAAACAGCACGCTCCCAGAAAATTTACCGGAAAAAAGGCAGAAGGGAAAAAAAATCTAACTATTTAAATGGAATGAATGCAAGTTTCAAAGTTCTCACTTCAATTTAATTTATTCAGAGGACGTTAACAACATTAACATTAACAAGTCATAACAGCAATAACAGTTCTCTTCTCATTTTCACCTATCGATTACAGCGCATTTTATAGTCCCTAGACCCGCTTCGGTGGCTGCATGGTCTAATGCGTCACTCTCGCAATAAACTAGACTGCCGATGACAGGGAGATCTAGGTTCAAATCTCGGTAGGATGTACTTGGTGGTTTTATACTCTCCCTCTAAGGCGAATGCGGATACACTTCTTATAAATATAATCTTCCTAATCCCTAAAAAAAACCATTAGCGTAATTAGTACATAAGCGTACAACATGATCGGGTAGTAAGACGTAGTTCTGAAAAGAAAAAAAAATCAATCTTTCAGAGCTGGCGTCGTAAATGCGTCATCTGGTAATCTCGTCTCCGGCGAGGATATCGCGCTTCTGTGGATTCACGCGTTCGCCGAAAAATTAGCGCAGAACATAAACGTAATCACGTGACGCGCTCTAAGCCAATCACAAGATCTCCGCTTGATCGGCGCGAGCTGTTCCGCTCAAGTTCAACTATTCTCTACTTTGTCCGCTCTGCTCGAGATGTTAGGCACAGGCGAACCAATCAATTCTCAGAACCAACCAAATCTCAAATCAGTGCGCATGCGCTGTAGAACTAGAGGCGAGCAGACAGCTTTGTTGGCCGTTGTGATGAGATTTGAAACAATTCGTTAATGTAAAGCGTATTTATTGTGTATTGGATTGTGCTACGACACAGCGTTATAATTTGAAAACATCCATCGAGAGAATGATATAAAATGTATGTTTATCTACTAGAAAATAAAATATGTTGATGGTCAGCTGTTTTAAAGCATTGCAATGCATCATGGGTCAAATTAAAGTGTGTGAATTACTGCATAGATTCTGCTTTCTATTTTTCGGTGAGCGTGTGAATCAAGACTCCGCGGTCACCCAAGTATTGCGGGCCGCGGGTTGTACACCGGACAAGGCCTGCTGTTGTTGTCCAGTATCAAGGTCACCCGGTCCCTTGGCCTGCCACCAAAAGAACGTTCTCGGATCAACCCACATAGAGACAACACCCCGTCCCTTTGATAAGAATCCAGGATCGCACAGAATTGGCGATATTTCACTGTCACAGTGACTGGATCTTTAAAAGTATCTGTGATTGAGATACTGGGGCAAAATATCGATACAGCAACAAACTGCGACCGTGAAAAAATGTCAGTCGACAATAATTGTTTACTATTGGTTACTACTACTAATTAATTTTTCGCAACTTTTAATTTTCATCTTAAAGTACTTTCTTATTAATTATTTGCTGTTCTTTTTTTCTTTTTTTAAAAAAAAATGTTTATCTCACATTTATTGATTAAATGTATTCATCAATATTATCACACATATTTCAAAAACATCTTACCTGTAACATTAAACTGGTAGTTTTTTTATTTCTTAATAAAATATTCATAATGTCTTAATCTTTTAAAATTTAAACTTATGTAAAATTTCAATTATTATAAATCCATAGTCCAATAAGTGAGCTCTAGCTCTTTGGATCATATAATTAATTATCAAATAATAATTTAAAAAAACACTACCAGTCACCGTGAATAATTACTAGTATAAATCACCGATATATTTTATAATCACGGTCACGGTAATCACCGATTTAAAAAAAATCACGGTTTAGCCCATCCCTATCCAGGACCAGGTTTTACTAATAGGATTAAATAGATGCGTTTATTTCACTTAAAATGGTCGTCGATGCAAATTCGCGCCGTTCATTAAAACCCACTCAAAGAGTAGAAGTAGATTTGTAGCTCTGGTCGCTAGAATAAATTAAAATGGTGTTATACTTAAGGTGACCAACCCGTATTTTACGTCACAGTTCCATATTTGAGAGTTTCATCCCACTTTTTTTTTACGGTCTAGAAAATAAAAAAAAACGCGTATACTTTCCGTATTTTACCATGCGTCTCGTAAATGTACCCTATTTTAGAAATTACATGGTGTGAATTATTGAAACTCCTGCGGTATTTTATAATTCAAAACAACAATCATACAATTTTTCGGTTGTAATTTTACATGAACAGCCTTTAGTTTGGAATTTAGCCGTCAGGGCGTTGGGAATCCTCGAATTCTTATCTAACCACTGCTTACTGCGATTCACGTAACGGTCAGCCCGGCAATGTTGCCAAATGTACAATCTGGATACTACTTTTGATATAATTTTTCCATCATCTGTACAATCTAATTTTTAAGATATTTTCTAAAAGTAATATCCTGTGGCCCTGCTGTAAAAGTAACAAATTTTACATTAATTATTAATTTTTCATGAAAATCGGTGGGTTTTATCAATATAATGTCAGAAAGTAGTATCCTACCGGTCAAAATATAATCCATTTCAGGTCCTACCACTAAAGACTTTAGAGTTGGCAACACTGGCCAACCGCCAGTTAGGCTACCTTAAGATCTCGATTAACTAACAAGCGGTAATAGTAATAAATTAGTAATGATAAGAATAATAATTCAATACTAATTAATGGTGTAGGCTATGCAGAGTAGCCAACCTTTGAAAATCCAGTGTCCCGTATTTGTGTTATGAGAAAATGGTCACTTTAGATCATAAAGCCACAAAATACACCTTTAGTTAAAAACTGTCCTCCATATATTTATCCTGAAATTCTTTTTTTTTTCCCTTAACAAAACAAAGTGAGGTATCATTCTCCACCGCGAACCCCAAATGGGGTTTGGAAACCCAGAACAGGCACGACATGTCGCAACAGCCAAATCAACCCCCGCACATCAATAAGTACCGCTAGATCTTTATCGATGTTTTAAACTGTTCCGTCATCAGCGGATATCAAACCCCTGTGTTACTAACTGCGGATATCCCGAGTGGTCAGTGATGACGTCACGTCCTATATGAGGGTGGACCGGAAATATAACTTGAATGTCATTTCCCCTCCCCCATACAACCTACCCCCCCTCATCAATCAACAAGCACAAGCCCTGGGTCGAGATCTTGCAAGACGTTTTGATTCCTTGACTTTAGTATACGTAGTTTTACAAAAATGTCAACTTTTTTTTGGAAGGGATAGGCGCAGGGATATCTAGGGAAGTCACCCAGCAGGAGAATAAAAGGGTGAT
>CABFWB010002583.1:61113-72790 GCA_902151455.1 Timema bartmani | reverse complement strand
CGGCAGGTCTATAGTTTGCTCTGTCCCATGTCCACGAGTTGCCGGCAGGTCTATAGTTTGCTCTGTCTCATGTCCACGAGTTGCCGGCAGGTCTATAGTTTGCTCTGTCCCATGTCCACGAGTTGCCGACAGGTCTATAGTTTGCTCTGTCTCATGTCCACGAGTTGCCGGCAGGTCTATAGTTTGCTCTGTACCATGTCCACGAGTTGCCGGCAGGTCTATTGTCCACGAGTTGTCGGCAGGTCTATAGTTTGCTCTGTCTCATGTCCACGAGCTGCCGACAGGTCTAGTGTCCACGAGTTGCCAGCAGGTCTATAGTTTGCCAAACAGACGGTCGAAGGCTGAACCAGTAAGTCGTAAGGAGTGTGGAAGGATTCCTCAAGGTAGTGTGATCCTCGCGAGGACACGCCTGAGTCTGCGTGGCCTTGACATTTAGACCGATCGTGGTTGATCAAATGATCACGAGAGCGCCAACAACTGCGGTGGCCGCATCGTCTGAGGCGCTACTCTCGCAGTAGACTCAGTTGGGGGTTCTGAGGATGTTAAGGTTTTACACTCTCCCTCCACGCGAAAATGGGGGTACACTTCCTATAAATACAACCTTCCTTATCCCTAAAACCATTAGCGTAATTAGTACATAGGCCGGATGGGTAGTAAGACGGGGTGATAATAAAAACATAGAAAGGAGGGGGAGGGGGGGATCCCCCCAAGAGAGCTATACTGACCGAGCGGCCGCCGCCGTTAGCGATGAAAGCGCCAACTTTAGCGGATAGAGGGTGTCATGTGGTCAACACAACACATCCTCCGGCTTTTAATCTCAGTTTTCTAGATCGGAGCTGCTGCTTCTTTATTCATGTATCTCCTCATTTGTCCTCGTGAGCCTGAGTTTGACCCTGTTACAGACACACTGCTTCTAGGAAAATATTCTGGAATCTGCGGGGATTGAACTCAGGACCTCTAAATCTGTAGCCAGTAGCTCTTGACCACTTCAGCACAAGGTCAGTCATCAGGGAATGTAAAAGATGTCTATCCAGAGTGACATGACTAGACGCATGAATATATGAAAGTAGATCTAGAATGATTACATAACATCAGTCCATCTCTCACTGGTTGTGGGAAAGAACAAACTACCAGCTTATTGTCTGACCAGCGACAGAATCATATTTTATATCTCTCACAACCAGAGGCTGGTAACTTGGCTTGTCTGTCAGCCATCTCCACGACCAGCAAGTGGCGTACTGGTAGCTGGGTTGTCTGTCGACCATCTCAGAGCGTGTGACCCCTGACCCACGACCAGCAAGTAGTGTACTGGTAGCTGGCTTGTCTGTCGACCATCTCAGAGTGTGTGACCTCTGACCCACGACCAGCAAGTGACGTACTGGTAGCTGGCTTGTCTGTCAACCGTCTCAGAGCATGTGACCTCTTGACCCACGACTAGCAAGTAGTGTACTGTTAGCTGGCTTGTCTGTCGACCGTCTCAGAGCGTGTGACCCCTGACCCACGACTAGCAAGTAGTGTACTGTTAGCTGGCTTGTCTGTCGACCGTCTCAGAGCATGTGACCTCTGACCCAAGACCAGCAAGTAGTGTACTGTTAGCTGGCTTGTCTGTCGACCGTCTCAGAGCATGTGACCTCTGACCCGGGACCAGCAAGTGGCGTACTGCGGGCGTATTGCTAAGAGGGGAGGGGATGGTTGATGTCAGACCCTGATCTAGTCCTTTACAATTCTAGTTCATCTACAATTGGAGGTCACTTGTTGCAACAACGACATATCTTCCACTGGGAGTACAAGTTTGGTCCGAATACTGCCCCTGCCGAGCCGCGAGTAGGCATCTGGGCCAGCTTCTCTTTGGTATCACCGCGTCTAACTACAGTAGCCCCATGGCTTCTTTGGTGCTGACTGACAGTTCACAGCGGACTTCTGACAGTCAACATTTAGGTATATACCTAAATGTTGACTGTCAGAAGTGACAGCTGCTAAACACATGTTTTTTGCAGATCATATGGTTCGGCGTAAGGATACATAATTTGGTCTGGTAGCTTTTCAAAGCCGTCAGCTGTCAGTCAGCACCAAAGAAGTCATGGGGCTACTGTACCTGTTCGTGTTATACGCATGTTACCAACCACGGAAGTGTATCCAAATTTTCGTGAATAGAGAGAGTGGAAAAAGCCATTTAGGGGGAACCACCTTCAGTACATTCGACCGGGATTCGAACACCGATCTTTCAGTCATCATTCATCAGTCATCGGCAGTCCGATATATTGTGAGAATAACTCCTTAGACCATTTTACCAGTGAATTGGGTAACGTTATTACAACTATGGTAGAAAGTTGGTTGGAAGAAAAAAAAACTTTTAGGAAAAAAACTTAATTTTTTTTTCCTGCAGCCAACATTGATAGCATCTATCAAAAGTGACAGCTACCAATCATATGACTTGACGTATGAATACGTGAATGTAGAGCTAGTCAGAAAAGGTTCTTCCTATGATCATTGGAGTGTAATAATAAATAACGGCTGTGTGCCATTGTTGCACTCGGCGTCTAGATGTCTTTGTATTGTCGTTGTTGGTATTCATGGCGCACAGTTAAATTGGCAGCAATGCGGCCGTTCTCACCCACGAAGGGATGGCGTAGGAGGGGCGCGCATATATTAGACGTTCAACTGTTATCTGTCTTTTTGTCGCCCCTAAAACAAGTCTTCTATCTGTTGTTACATCGCAAACCAGAAATAAAATTTCTCCCTAACATGTCTTTCATTTGCGAACCAGATATTTTTTTATTTATAATCAAACCAGAATCTTTGAGCTCAAATAGAATACAGCCCGCGCTTCGGTGGTTGAACGGTTTATGGTGTTACGCTCGCAATAGACAGGACTGCCGATAACGGGTAGACCGGGGTTCGAATATAGGTTGGATGTAATGAGGGTGATTTTTTCCAAAAATAATTTTACACTCTCCCTACGCGCAAATTCGGGTACACGTTCTTTAAATTCAACCTTCCTCATCTTTAACACATTGGTGTAGTTAGTATAACCCAATGGGTAGTAATACGTGGTGGGGAAAAAAAAAATCCCCAATACGACTCGACTGTTTTAATGAGAATTTTTCAAATAAAAAAAATTATAAAAGCCATAAAAACCAAACACGTGTTTCCATAGTCAAGTCAAAATAATTTGAGTTGTGTCCGTTAAAAAATAAAAATTTAGGAGATGGACACTTGAATAATTGAGATTGTTAGTTATATTTTAGAAACGGATCAATTTTTTGATTTATACAAAATGTTAAGATATATTTTAAAAAAAAACAGTTTGACTTTTTAGATTGGGAATTTCGAATTGAATACAGCACGGATCCTTCATTTTGATTCGGTTTCAAAATATCGAAGCTTTGCTTGTTGCTTATTGCTCGGGGAAGTTTTGCAAATCTACAAGTCGATGTTGTTCTTTAGAACTAAAGGGTCTGCCCCGGTAAGTGAGAAATTTCCGCGCAGCCGCTCAGCTCTGACGCAATATTTAGTTCTACGATCAGTTATTTCAAAATATGGCTCACGCCAAAATAAAGTAGAAAGATTACCAACAAGGCTCTTTTTCCCTAATAACCAAGGCCGTAGCCAGCCAATAATTTCAGGGGGGGTTTGGTGGGCACATCCCCCAATTGCTAGAAGCTAGAAAAAAATTATAAATGATAAACAGTTCTAGAAGCTATCTGAAGTGTTTCTTTATGGCAACATAACACCCTAACTGCCGAAGGCTAGAAAAAATTATAAATATTAAAAACCTCTAAAAGCTCTCTTAAGTGCGTTTTATGGTAACACAGCCCCCTAATTTGTACTTTTACCTTAATTTTAATATTGTTTGAACCATAAATAAAGCCATATATATTTTTTTCATAACATTTCAGGGGGGTTTGAACCCCCAAAACCCCCCCTTGACTGCAGCCTTGCTAACAACCCTCTGATTTGTGTTTTAGTAGTAGAAATAAATTTGTGAAAATTTGATTATAGCTCATTTTTAACAACTTTTTAATCTTATTTGTGGAGGTATGGAGGTATGAGACCAGACTTGATGGAAAGGGTCTCTAGGTTTAACCTTCCTCTAACAAATACAGTCATTGTTTGATATTTGAGAACTAGCAGCGAGCTTTCCTTTTACCCGCTTTAGTGGTCAAATGGTCTAGTGCGTCACTTTGATGTTAGCCTGACCTGCTGATGATGAGGGTATTAAGGTTTGAGCCCCGGTCGGATCTATAGGCCTAGAGGATGATTCTCCCTTTGTGGTTTTCCACTCTCCTTCCACACAAATTACCTCTAAAATTCTTCCGTCCTCGTCCATACCCCATCTGAGCTATTATCTATCATATATCTGTATAACCTGAGCAGGTAGTAAGTAGAACGCGGGGATTTAAAAAAAAAACTAATAAATATTCCAGCTCGTCTCCTGCGCGCTGCCTGTATGTGGTTCTCTGAACTAAATCGTGGAGTCAGCCTGCAGAGGGCTAAACGCGACGCAGACATGTAGAGCGGGTCACGTAACGCGAGCGACACAGGCGCTTCAGTGACTGAGGTCTTCGTAACTAGGTGGTAAAAACTAAAGTTCAATTTTCATAGTAAGAATCTCTTAGAAAAGTATTATTTGGTGTTCTATCTTACAACAGGTCCATTCTTTTTGTCAGTGAACTTAGACCTCCAATGCACCCTGTCCTCTACTTCCACCTTCAGCTCCCAGAATGTTCTTCTTTCCTACGAGCCATATAATATTTGAATCCTCCTCCTTCCTAAGCTCCTCTTTCCCTCAACCTTTCCTTCCATGACTTCATACAGAAGACAGTCCCTCCTAAGGATGTACCGAAGAATCACATCCAAAATGGTTCTCTTCTCACCCACTCTTCTTATGACTTCATTTGTCACTTCTCCTGGACCACATTTCAAACCTCTCCAAGTATTTCTTTTCCATCTTCCTGAGAGTCCAAGTTTCTGCTCCAAATGTATCAGTTCATCAGTTTCTTCCTCAGTTCCAAACTCAACTTGCTGGTCAGAAGTAACCTCTTCATGTTGAAAGCTTCCTTGGCCAGGGCGATACAAAATATTTTGCTACCCCCAAAGTTAATACAACTTTAATACATTATTAATTTTATTTTAGATGTTGTAATAATATAAATCAAAAGTGACAGCTGCAGATCACATGACTTGACATATTAACACGTTTATCAGCGTTAGAGGCATTTAACGGGCCTTTTGATTGACTTACAAACTAACTCAATCAGGGCCACTCTTAGCAGGAGTGTAACCCTGGTAAAACTTCGTTTACGGGGTCCCCAGCTATCTGGTATAAGGTATCAGGTAAAAGGTAAATACATGTGATAACTAATCCTAGAATCCGTGTTTTTATACATATAAGGGTTGATTTCTCCCCAACCCTGCATTTTATTTTCTTTCTCAACGAACTTGACCTGTATAGAGGTTCAAAGACCAACCACGCCACATTATGTCTTTATTTGTTTCTAAACTCCGATAATATTTGATGGATCTTGTATGAGCGCGCCATCTACAATGTCCCGCCACAATTATAGTTTTTTCCCCTCGTGGCAGATAAGCAAGCGCAGGGCCCTGTGCGACCACACAGTTTGTACACCCCTAAGGTACGGCCCTGAACTCAATATTAAAACAGATACAATCCCCCCACTATTCGGCCAAAACCGATACAATCCGGCCAAAACAGATACAATCCCCCCACTATCCGGCCAAAACAGATACAATCGGCCATTATCCGGACAAAACCGATACAATCCCCAACTATCCGGCCAAAACAGATACAATCCCCTCCACTATCCGGCCAAAACAGATACAATCTCCCCACTATCCGGCCAAAACAGATACAATCCCCCCACTATCCAGCCAAAACCGATACAATCCCCAACTATCCGGCCAAAACAGATACAATCCCACACTATCCGGCCAAAACAGATACAATCCCCTCCACTATCCGGCCAAAACAGATACAATCCCCAAATATCCGGCCAAAACAGATACAATCCCTCCCAATATCCTGCCAAAACAGATACAATCCCTCCCAATATCCTGCCAAAACAGATACAATCCCCTCCACTATCCGGACCACTCGCCATCTTAAGGTCATGCCGAGAATCGAACCTGGGCCTGAGAAGCTATGCCGAGTGAGCAAAGTTACCGGACAATTGTTTGTGTAACTCGTGATGTTGTGTTTGGAAATGTTACACGTTGTGTACGGCAGTTCGTCCTTTGCCTCATTTCCGACAGCGGCTCGGCTGTCAAATGTTTACCTTCCTGAGTAAAAGTTAAACTACATAAACTTTGATTTGTAACAAACAAAACTAATATCATTGTTGTTGAACGTCATAGCGGGCATGCGTTCGGTCCGTACGTGATGTATTTGATATCAGGAAGAACACAATCTAACAATCAATGAGCACAGATCTCGGCTTACAAACTCACTTGATCTATCACAACACTCATCCAGTATCGGGGACATAAGCTAGGGGGTCAGGCTTAGGAGCGATGGAAGGGAACCCCGAATTAAGGTACAGTATTTTTGATATATTTTTTAAACAATATTTATTTTGGAGAAAAAAAAACCCGCTTCGGTTGTTGAATGGTCTGTTTCTAATCCTGGGTGGTAACGCCCCCCCAGGGAGGTCTTTTGTTTTTCTAGGAAGTTGTAAATTGTAACGGGGTGGTGAGGTTTTTATGAAAATTTTATGTAAATAATAACAGGCAACAAAAATATTTAACAAAAGGCTCTTGAATTTATTTTAATATTCAAGTTCTATAATGTTGACAGTACGTGTATTTACTAATGTTTGTAAACATTTAACATAATCTATGTTTTAACGCGTGTTTTATTCATAAGGATTATAAGTTGGGCCACGAAAAAAAAATACTTATGTAATTATTCATAATAATTAGTTAGTTTAAAATAATTAAATTTGAATATAAAGTGCAGGTAACGTGGATTTGAGGTTATCACTGATTTCAGTACGCTTTAACCGGGACCGTAGACAAAAGCCAACTCTGAGAAGTTAAAAAAAAAAGTTGGGGACCACATGGTTTAAGGCGTCACTCTCGAAACAGACTAAACACCCGATGACGGGAAAATTAGGGTTCGAATTCCGGTATGGTGTATTGAGGGTGGTTATTTTTCTCCCCATAAATGGTTAGCCCACTTTCCTTCCATGTAAATGCGGGTACACTCCCCTCTAAATTTACTCTAACTCATCCACAAAAAACTAAGTTGTAATTAGTATACATACGCACAACTAGGACGGCGAATGATGCGCGGTTATGAAAATAACCGAAACGTTTTTTCGGCTAGAAAATATGTTTTACCATTAAATCTGACCTTCCAGCTCACCTTGGAACGTTTATCATTTGCGGTTTAGTAAATTGGGGGGGGGAAGAAATAGATTCCCCCTCTCAGCCCCTCTTTGCCCAAACCCCCTTGGTGGTACCGCTGGTGACGTCAGAAGGTAGACAATAAATGTCGGTGAGTCACGTGACCTATCCAGTCATCTTCTCACCTCAAGACAGTTCCAGGAACAGCTCCAGCCTCTGGAATAGGAGCGGTTGAGAGGGGGGGAGGGGGGAGACGAGTAATTTCCCCCCTTCCCCGTATCGGTTCAAGCTAAGGCTGGCAATATTCCCTAATATATCGATATATTTGATATATCACAAAGTATATATCGAAAGTTACAATATATCGACCAAATTATATCGATACATCGGTTGTTTCAGATATATTGAATTATTGCATTGGTCCAGGTGAACTGTAACGGCGTTATTAAGATGACTGCTGTTTTTTTTATATATTTTTTATTTGAGGTATTTAACGTGCACTTTCTGAACCGATTGATTAAACCAGCACACGAGAATTTCTCTGAGCGAGAACGAAAGAGCCTACCGATTTTGCCGGGAAAGGTATTCTCACATAACTTCCAGGGTTCTTTTACCCGCCACAATCGACATGGGACCGACAACTTTACTTCCCCTCCGAAGGAAGTTGTGCTACGAAGTTTTATCACTCTAGAAAAATCCGTCCCCCCCTGCTGGGTTTGAACCCACGAACAATCGGGTTCCGAGGCAAGCAGCTTACCCCAAGACCACCGAGGTTGAAAATGGTAGACAAGTTTAATAAAAAATAGAGAAATAAATCTCTGAATTAATTTTGACTCGCAAGCCTTAAAGCGTATTCCGATATATTAAATAAAACAAGATGGATTGGTCGATATTTCAGATAATAAAACATATATACCCGCCTCTACACATGTCAGTACGCGTGTCGATACCGGTCAAGACTAATGTGTTAGGGATAGGAGGGTAGAATTTAGAAGAAATGTACCTGCATTGGCGTGCTAATAGAATAGGAAATAGTTAAGTAAAAAAAACCTTAGTAAACCCAGCCAGGATTCAAGCTCCGATCTTCCTCAGCATCGGTGAGCGTGACGCCTTAGACCTTTCAACCACCGATACGGGTTTGTTCTAGTAGAAGGGGGGAAGGAAGTATATTATATACATCTATAATCTAAATCACAAACTTTCCGTCCAATCAACCCAACATTCCCTGATCCGGGACTTGAACCAACAACCAATTAACCTCCAGAGCTCCTCGCACGCGATGTTTTCCTCCGTCCGACTATCTATCATCATTAGTAACACCATCATTAGCGTTATCAGCGTCTGGGACCTCCTGATTACCTCTCCAACTGATATTCGAACCCAGGCCTCCCGGTGTCGATACAACACATTTTGGAAAAGGGGAGGGTTCAAAATTTACTGATATACACATACAAGACGTGAGATTTATTTTGAAATCTTAGTTCGATTAGAAATTAATTTGATTTTCTTACTTTCGTATGGAGAAAGTATTGTAATCATGAACATTTCCGGACTCGAGACTATGGAGTACTTTGAGGTTTTATGTGGGTCTTAATATTCTGTCTGTCTGTCTGTCTATCCCTCTGTCTGTTTGTTCCTCTGTCTGTCTGTCCCTCTGTCTGTCTGTCTCTCTGTCTGTCCCTCTGTCTGTCTGTCCCTCTGTCTGTCTGTACCTCTGTCTGTCTGTACCTCTGTCTGTCTGTCCCTCTGTCTGTCTGTCCCTCTGTCTGTCTGTCCCTCTGTCTGTCTGTCCCTCTGTCTGTCTGTCCCTCTGTCTGTCTGTACCTCTGTCTGTCTGTCCCTCTGTCTGTCCCTCTGTCTGTCTGTCTGTCCCTAAGGCTACAACCGAAATGTTTTGATGTATTTATTTCAAATTATATTTATATTATAGTTATATGGCTATGGTTTTGAGGATATTTTGAAATTTCTGTTCTCGCCCTTAAATTAAGGATAATTTACCGATTTCTTTTAAAATAGGAATTTTTTTAAAAATAATTTCAGTGTTGTTTTTTTTCGAATGAGTATCTGGAGAGTGTTTGACACGATATATAAGAATATATGTTCGTTTTTCTATTAAAAAATCACATTTGATTGCAGTTTACTGATTGTGTCGTAACATTTATTGGTAGACATTTTGGAAATAACCCCCTTTGTGATAACGGGCCTAAAGTACGTAGCTGAGTGGTCAGAGGGCTCGAAACAATTCCATGTTGATTATTATTGTTAACACCATTGACCTTGACACATTAGCTCAGTCGGCAGTCTGAGCTCAAGGTCCCTGGTTCTATTCGTGGCATGACCCGAAAAATAGTTTATAGCTGAAATGTGGGCTTCGCGGGGGAGAATTAACGGACCGGGGGTTGTATTAATCACAACTTGTGAATGTGTGGAGTGCCAGGCCTCCACCGTGGTTCGGATCCCACGTTAAAATGTAGGTCCTCCATTTCATCTCGCAAACACCCTACCATTACTCAGATTCAAACCTCAGACCTCCCTTTCACCAGCAATCTGTTGTGGGACCGACTCCTTAAACCACTTCACCCTCAATGTATGTGATCGTTCCTAAGAGCCGCATTGGTGGGCACGATGACTCAAATGTCAGGCTCATCCTGTGCTTATGTGTTGGTTATTTTTCTGGGTGACGGGTAGGTCAAAGTTCTAATCCCGGTCAGACAAACTGAGACTATTATATTTTTTCTCACTCTCCCTCCACGCGAATGCGTTTAAATGTTCTTCTCTAAACTATTCCTCCCTTATAACTCACCTGGTCACCCCCTTAGCGTAATTATTAAAATGCTTTTAACGCGGACGGGTATTAAGACACGAAGAGAGTGTTTTACTGGTTTGTAAGTCGTGTTCTGGAACAAGACCAAAAATATGACGAGAGTGTGCTATGTGCCACTTTGTGTGCCACTTGGCGGTTAGCCCTCTTTGAGTGAAAGTGAGGGTCCGTTTTTTATTTTAGAGTTCAGATTGAAATGATCCTATTCACTATTATTATTATTATTATTTAGCACCGCGTCTTACTAACCGTTCGGGTTATACGCTTAAGTACTAATTACCCTAATGGATTTGGAATTGGGAAGGTTGAATAGAGGAAGTGAACCCTCATTTACGTGGAGGGAGAGTGGAAAACCATTTAGGAAAAACCACCCCCAGTTCACCCGACCGAGATTCGAACCTCGATCTCCCCGTCCTCGGCGGTCGAGCTCAACACGACTAGCGCGTTAGCCAACTACGCCACCGAGGCGGGTTATTCACTATTGTTCTTAGAAGAGTAAAGCGCTTTATTTACAAACATACACGGTGGGTATCAGAACACGACTTACAGACTTGCTTAAACTAGGACAATATGAACCTATAGCTATTCACCTCCAGCTGTACCGCGATCTACAAACATATTCATACTTTAGTTACCACTAAGATGGCGCCTATACATAAATTTAGTTCGTTTTAAAAAAAAATCGATATATTAATATCGATGTTTCAGTATCCGATAAATCTATGAAATTTCATAAATATGATTATGTTTTAAGGTTTGTGAATTGAATTAATTGAACGAATTACCCCCCTTCCCTCTTTGTTTTTATTTACCTAGTTTTTCCTACTCTTAATTAACTTTTCTGCTATTTTAAACAGCTAAATAAAAGATTAAAAAGTGAAAAAAAGGCGAACTATATCGCTATAGAACAGCAGCCATCTTAATCTCGCTAAGTACTGTCTTTGATTGAACGATATATCGTAACTTTAGATATGTATATTGCGATATATATCGAATTACAAATCTACCCCTGGAAAAATGTCACCACCCCAGAATCGAAATGTCTCTCTCCAGGACTTGCGGCCGAACACTCTCTTATCATTTGGCCATGGAAGACGGGCTATCAAAGTAATCAAATTCTCGTTCATTTGTTTATTTGTTCTTTGAGTTGAGGTAAAAAACACTAAAACGGGACAATATTAAGGTGTGGATGTAGGAGACGCGAGAAAAGAAGTGGCTGTGCACTTTTTATACCAACACTTTTTTTGGTCAAAATAAATGAAATATTTCTCCAATATAAACATAAAAGTTTAATTTTCTTCAAACGGTGATATCAACAGTTGTTGAATATTTGTTGAGGGTGTCCTGGAATTTAATGACAACTTTTTATCTTCATTTAAAAAGATTCTCATCTAATGCCGCTAAGATCATGACAGATATTCAACAACTGTTGATATCACCGTGTGGAGAGAATTAAACTCTTATGCTTGTAATGGAGAAATGTTTGATCTA
>CABFWB010002583.1:0-40178 GCA_902151455.1 Timema bartmani | reverse complement strand
CATATTTTAAAAAATCCCCTGACTTTTCCAGGTTTTCCAGGCAACATTTTTCAATTTTTCCCCGACTACTTTTTCCAGTTTTAATGGTGGATGATGACGTGTTTTATTTATTATGATCACTTACTAAAAAAAAAGTTTGTATCTACTAAACATAAACAGTTTTATCACTTATTTTAAAATTGAAATGTTATTTTATTTAGGTATTATTAAAATTTGTTTTAGTGTTTAGTTGCGAAATTAATGGGATATTTTAGACATATTTTTTAATTCCCTGACTTTTCCTTATTTTTAGTTAAATTCCCTGTTTTCCCTGTCTGTAGCCACCATGCCACCCCCATTCGGTACTGACCAGTGTTTATAACCGGCATATTGCAGGTGTCCATCCCCATAGCGGAGACGCAGGGCCCCCCGATGGACGACAGCGCCGCAGAGGGCGGATCGGTGGAAGTGGCGGTGGTGCTGGCCGATGTTACCAACGTCACGGCGTCCCAGACGATGGTCGCCGTCTGGAACGTCAGCGGGAACACGTCCCTCGGCGGTAGCCGCAACTCCTCTTCGGCCGGGGAACCGTCGTCTCGGCCTCAAGAGAACTCCCCCGGACAGCTGGTGAACTTCTCGGTCAGCGCCCTCAACGGTTCCGTCCCTCCAAGAGACAACTCGACAACACACCTCTTGAAACCAAACACCTCCTTACCCGCGTACATAAACTCACCACCGAACACGCTCATCATCCAGGACGCCGCTCAGGTCGAGGTGCAGACATTGGATGAGGACTACCCTTGCGAAGAAGGCGACAGAACCGGCGAAGGTACAACAGAGAGAGAAGAGGTCGACGAAGCGACAGAAGGAGACCTAGATAATATCACTAAAGAGTACAGTACCGACCATTTGAATAGTGGGCATCTGAGCGATAAAAGTGTAGCCGACAAAGATTGCCAGCATGAAACAGTTACCGAGGAAAGAGAAGAGGGCATCTTGTTGAAAACGGAAGGAAGTGTGGTGGGAATGACTGATAATCCAAGAACTGGAATAGTCACAACAGAATTCGAAACTAGTGAAATAAGTGCGATAGAAGATGGCACTATGCCTAGTGTGATTGGACACAATGAAAGGGATGTAGTGTATGACGGAAGCGATGTAGTGTATGACGAAAGTGATGTAGTGTATGGAGAAAGTGATGTAATATACAATAAAAGCAGTGTAGAGCACAATGGAAGCAGTTTAGTGTATGATAAAAGCAGTGTAGAGCACAATGGAAGCAGTTTAGTGTATGATAAAAGCAGTGTAGAGCACAATGGAAGCAGTTTAGTGTATGATAAAAGCAGTGTAGAGCACAATGGAAGCAGTTTAGTGTATGATAAAAGCAGTGTAGAGCACAATGGAAGCAGTTTAGTGTATGATAAAAGCAGTGTAGAGCACAATGGAAGCAGTTTAGTGTATGATAAAAGCAGTGTTGTGCACAGAGATTCGATCAGTACACCTTTCAGTGATAACAGTACCGATAGAACTGTTCAAGAAGATCTTCACAAACAAACAAAGACCGGTACCATGGTAAGCGAACCAAAGCAGCCGATACAAGACTTAGATGCAACTCATTTCAGTGTCACCACAGAGGTTTACATCTCCCCACCTAGAGCTTCCGAACTGCCTGTCGATAAGACCAGCGTTAGTGCGTCTTCAGTCATTCACATCTTACCAGAAATAACCGCTGAGGAAACTGCGGGCGAAGCATTTGCTAAAGGCAACCCGAAGAATCCTTTGGACAATACCCCTGTAGGGCTCTCATCAGAAGTTCACATCCTTCCATCGAGCGAGGATACACAGGACAAAGGACCTTCATCGTTGGATCCTTTCAAGCGGGACAGACTCGCGCCAAGGCCTGCGTTCAAGCCCGACGGTTACATAGTGTTCCCAAACGACGACACGCCCTCGCACCCGAAGGCGCGACCTGCAAACAAAGTGAGGTTCCCCGACACCCCTGCGGACCGCAGGGTGGTGTTCCCGGACGAGAAGAGAGAGTTGTTCTGGTGGCTCCCTCACGGCTGGCGGCTCAACATCGCGAGGCACAGGCCCATGCTGGTGAGGTTCTGGGCGCATTTGCCGCACCCTGTCAGGCCGGGCAATAACCACCACCAACCTAGCACTGGGGACTGAACCCAGGACTCTTTAGCAGCCTACTGGTACAATACAAGTGTCAAAACCCACCTGGTATATGCCCTGCCAATATAGAGTTTTATTTTTGACATAAATTAAAACCAAAATGATGATTGAAAACTGCTTTTTTGGACAAAAATATTCTACTTTCAAGTCAGGCTGTTCTCGTTGATAACACAAAAAAAAGTTTGGTTTGGTTACTAATAATTATGATTTTAATGTGTGTCAAAATTAAAACTATTCCTTTCTAATGTTTCGCCTTAACGACCAACTCATGTCCTCAAATTAGTGTCTGATACACATTTGTAAGAATCTACACCTAAACTCTTGATCTGATGAGTTGGAACATTTTTTTTTATTCAGGAACCGAAATTGTCTCAAAGGGTTCATATTAAAAATGTGAACTTATATTTTGCGATAAACTTTTATTAATATCAACATAATACACAAAGTGACAAATTAGGTTGTTCCTACACAAATATTATGATCTTAAAAGAAACAGTTACTTGCCGTACTTGTTGGGAAGACGAAACTATAGTTTAGATGTTTGGTTGTGTTTATGACTGTGAGAAATGATGCTGAAACCATTATTTATGATTAGATACCAAGAGAGAATCAGGTACGAGACGAAGCTTCATTTACATGGTACAACACCGTAGATACGTTGAGATTGTTACATTCATACATACTTACACTGTTCCCCTACAGGGTAGGCAAGAAACTGTACATTTAGCTCAAGAAACAACAACTCCTCTTAATCCATCCTCACTTCCTTGTTCTTATATACTCCCTTCTCTTCAACAACGTCCATACACGGAGTCACACATGTGATTTTATTCTTAAAACTCTTTATGTTTCTCTTTTTCACATATTGATATTATTTGAAATATAAAATATAGTACTGGATTCTCTCTGTTTAAAGGCAAGACAGAAACTGTAAACTAAAGTCGATCGGACGATTGAAAAACCATTTCAAATAGTTCATATTTCATTTATATTCAATATGGGTGAAATTCTTGTGTTTTTTTTCTTCTCAAATCTTTAAAAAACTATACCATTTAAGGTAAGGTGAAAATTATATTTTATATTGTTTAAGAAAATTAGCATTAGCTTCAAAATTAATTTCTTGACAAAGGTTTGGCAACATTGAATATTGATTTTTGTGTTTTAATTTATAATATTTATTACATTATAAGAAGAAAGCTCGTACTCTTCTCGAGTGAATGGATTATTTTTTATACACTTTTGTTTCTTCAACTAAGGAAAATAAAATGTGTTTTCCTCGACCACACATGTCCGTATGATTATTGATTCTATCGAGTGCGTCTAATTATGACTTTAAAGTCATGTCCTTTAGCATTGAATACGAGATATTATTTGTGTCTTTCATATCTTAATTTGACCTTCCCATCTCTAGTATGGACCCTTCTAGCGCCAAGAGCCAATCTGATCGACTCCCCTCTTGAACAGTTAAAAGTGCCATAAAACGCCTCCATCTTCCTCTATCCTTCCACCATTCTTCTCCTCTCACCTGCACACTTTCTGTTATCTGCTCCTCCCATCTCTTTCTCGGTCTCCCTTGCGGTATTTTTTCCTACATACTTCTTCTCCAACATTCTCTCCTGCTAAGTGCTTCAATCCTTCTTTCCTTTTTCTTTCCTGTATTTTTTTTTACATGCATAACCAAAAAAGTTTACAATTTTAAAGTGAAGCCATTGCTTAAGCTAGTTTGGTTTAGAACAAATGTTACCAACTTATTCCTTAAATAAAAACATTATTTATAGTTTGTACCTCAATAAACGTAAAGAGGTTTCTCTGGTACAGTCAAGGCTGCAAGTGTGTAAGAAATTATTGTAAATATGTATAGTAAGATAATATCGATATCCCAGCCTGTATCGCTTGCTTTAAGACATATCAGTTATAACTTGCTAAGGCATGTGATTACATGTAGGACAGTTCTTTCTAGAAAAAAAATGTTTCTTCCTAAGAGAATATATAAAGTGGAATATGCTCACAATTCGAATCGAGAAAATAGGGTATTATGTTAATCAATTTCAAACCTGTATATACGTTGAGTTGATTTCAACATTATATTTATTAATGTGTTGAATTTTGAGAATGCTTGTAAGCAATAAAATGTCATAAATCCATCAATTGAAGATATCTATTTTTTTCACACCTAATGTTTCTCTTTAGTGAGAGCCCTATTTAACAAATGTTAGGCTTGAAGCGTACTATTAAAAAAAATAGTGTTACACACTCAGTTATATGGGTGTGTTTGTATTACTCATCAAAGAAACATCGAACATTACTATTTTATTAAAATGTACAGCCGTACAAATGAAATGCCTTTGCAGGAGAAAAGTTCAACATCTTCAAAAATTGATGAATTTGAAATTTTGTCCCTGGACAGTGTGTGAAGTAGAACTCTGGTTTTCAAAGTATAAAAAACATTCTATCTGAAAATATAATTTATTTCATTATTGAAAATCTAGAAAAGTATCTAGGGATTAACAGCATGTGACCCCCTTCGGTGGTCAAATGGGCTAAGGCGTCACTCACTCAGTAGACTGGACTGCGGATGGAGGGGAATCTCGATCCAAAGAACAAGGGGTTTTTTACTAAATGGTTTTTCACTCTTCCTCCAGGCAAGTGCAGGTACAGTTCCTATAAATTCCACCTTCTTAGCTCCTAAAATATTAGCGTAATTAGTATGATACATGCGCATAGCCAGCTCTGGTGCCTAAATCCCATTCCTATTTTTTAATGCCTGCCTATTTTTAAAAATGTTTGGTGCCTAACAAACCGCTCCCTAGTGATGACCCAATAAGACGCGGTCCAACCGAGGTATTAAGTAGGGTTGGGCCGAGAGTAAACCTGGCACTTTGGTCGAGAATACAGCGGGACTCAGATGAGAATTGTAAACACCCGCTTTGCAATAATTGTGGGGGAACTTTGTTTACAAATATAGCATCGATAACTTCTTTTTTGGCAAGTGTAGTTGGAGTCGGGCGTATAACGAGGATGGAGGAGAGGATGCCAAAGAGATTGACGGAAATGAAGTATGTAGGAAAAAACTGCAAGGGAGACCAAGAAATAGATGGGAGGAGCAGACGACAACAGAAAGGATATATGAAGACGGAGACATTTTACTAAACTGACCCGGCCACAGGCTGGAAACAGTCGATGATGATGGTTAGGAGTGAGGTTTATATTCACATTAAAATTAGTTTTATAATGTGCATTTGTTAATGGCGTAGTTCTTCTTTTGAAATAAATGGTGTAATGAAGCTTTTACAATATATTAAACGCAACAAAAGTTTAATCAACAATATTTACACAATACAATCACTATTTTAGCAGCTAGATAGTAATGTATAAAAAAATGAGTAAACACAGAATATATCCAGAGCACTATCTACAGGATAAATGTTTATGACTGCAAGCCTTTGAACCCTCTCGCCAAGAAGAACACCTCGGCCGAGTCTGACCGACTCGCCATTGGTTTCACTGCTTTCACTTTGTCGTAGAACCTCATCAGATCTCTCTCGAGCGATATAGTGATGGCGCCATCCCAGAGTTTCACCAGGAGGAACGCACCGACACGGGACGTCTGCACGGCGAAACGCACGGCAGAATACGCCAGGTGAACTATGTTCTCATGGTCCATGGCTCGGACACCCGTGGCGTTCGGGGCCATGTCGCTCACAACGGCGTCCGCCTGACGTCCTTCCATGACCGAGAGGAGTTTCTCTCGGGCGGCTGCGGTGGTGAAGTCCGTGTTGCCGATGATCGTCACTCCCTCTATCGGGTAGATCGGGAGTCTGTCGATCGCTATCACGGTACCGACAGGTCTACCAGCATCTGTGGGGAAAAAATTGTCACTAGAAATCAGAAGTGTAGATTTCTAAGTCACATTTGAACGTCGAGTTTGAGTAATAGAGAGCAATATTTGTGCCCCAAATACTACAAGTTGTATTTTTGCAAAATATCTCTTGATAAGTTCCTCCTTTCCCCAGATATCCGCCTGATTTTACCCTCCCTCCCCTCCATGCAACCAGTGCAAGTACACATTGAAAGTGTGTTAGAACCGGGGTGGGCAACCCTGTCGCCGATCGTTACATGTGGCGAGCTTGAGTTTGTCAGCTCACACAGTAAAGTAAACTTTTTCCTAATGGCGTGTCGTGATTGTAACTCGACAGTTCCTGCGTATCATTGCGAGAATTTCGCATGTGCTTTGAGTTCAGGTTTTCAGCCAAAGTTCCTGCAAATTGTCAGATCGCACTCGGCAGTCAAAGTGTATGTGTCTTGAATACACTTGTTCAAACAGTGTGTTGTTCGATTGAGCAACCTAGTGTCTCAATTTTTACCTGATGTGGCGAATTTCACTTCTCATTCGCCACGCCTGTGAGTACATAGGAAATTATGTTGCTCGACTCTTTGTTAGATCACGGCTCGCTTGGCTCAAACAAGCATACCATAGTTATAGAATATTTTCAAGAAGAAATAAGATAGAAAAATGACATAAAAAAATCTATTTAAACTAAAACACACAAAGAGCATAAGTAAAGGTTCAAAATGGAATAAGAACAGGCTCAAGTAACTGTTTAAGCTGGCAGCATATGGAGAGGGCTAAAGCCTGTAAACAGAGTCCTCGGGGAGGGTCCCAGACCCCCAGAAACGCCCTGCCGCACTCGTTTATGTGTCAGTGAATTAAGTTATAGATTTTTGTTTATCAAACAAAAGGGAAAATTAAAAAGATTTTTGTTATTTAATACTTTCTTAAAATAGGAATTAAATTAATTTAACTAAAAGATTTCCAGAAAAACTTTAAATGTCTCAACTTTAATAAAACTCTTCTTGAAACGATTGAAGGTGGAAACTTTACTAACCTTTTGTCAGAGCATTAGTCCTTTGTACCAGGACCTGCGACCAGCTGCCAGGAGCAGCCCCGCAATCCACCACGCACTGTCCCGGGGACAGCAATCTGAACTTTTCATCGATCTCAATCAGTTTGAAGGCACTGCGGCATCTGCGCTTGAAAAAAACCCTTTTTTTTTAACCCCATTTAACTACCCGTTCTGCGTTCAGAGTGTATGTATATATATATTACATTTTACTGTATTATTATTGATATTTTATAGTGATTGATGGTATCTATGAAAAGTGTAAGCTTCAGATCATCACTTGACTTGACATATGAACACATGAAAGTAGACCTAGTACAGTATCTTGCTGTCAGATAAGGTTCTTCCTATGAAAATTGGAGTGTAGCTCTGGTGTTACCTGTAGTTGGACATCTTGGCCTTCTCGACGTACGGGTCGGCGAGCTGACGAGAAAGCCACTCTTGAGAACTCTTGCTGCGACCCTTCAGATTGGTCGGAACCTGCTTCTCGGACTTGGCGCTCGTTGTGAAGCCAGCAGCGAGCAGCACATGGTCACTGGTCTTGAGTTGGAGCGACGACCTCAAGTGGGGCCTCAACACGTGCATTCTTATACACCTGGGACACAGCAGTTTGTACTCGAGACTAAAACTTGTCATTAGTTATGCCTGGGGTTGTGTTTGTGAAAACACTTGGGTCATTAATGACAGTGACTTCCTGAATCTGAGGTATTTAACATGCACTTTCTGAACCGACTGATTATATTAGCACATGAGAATTTCTATGAGTGATAGCGAAAGAGCCTACCAATTATTATTTTATGTTTATCAATTTCCATTAATATAAAAATTATTTAGCCAGTGGGTCTTTTCATTGTTCAACCTTTCACTTTCATTTTTTTAAATTTGGCTTAAGCCGCTTGTTCTCATGAATTGACCCACTTCAATGGCCAAATGGTCTACGGAGTCACTCTCGTGGTAGAGTGACCTGCTTAAATACGGGGAGATTGGGGTTCGAGTCCCGGTCAGGTCTACTGAGGGTGGTTTTCCCTAAATGGTTTCCCACTCCTTCCAAGCAAATGCGGGTAGATTACCTCTAAAATGTTTCCTCCTCACCCCTACCTCATTAGATTAATTATCATATCATATATGCATATAGCTTGAACAGGTAGTAGATGGGGTGTGTTTTTTTAAAATAATAATGAAAGCAATTTTTTTTTTGTATCTGTAAGAACATGGGTTCTCTTGAAATTAATATTTGGTCCTTAAAATTGCCAATAAAACTAATTCTCTTTTGGGTAGGCCTATTATTTGACTTGATTTAACCTTACTACCTTAATACAAGGAAAAGTATTGTTTCAATTATTTTTTTCTATCTACAATATATATATTTTTTAAACATGTGCATGGTTTATTTCGTTCTGCTTTTAAAAAAAATCCATGCTTATATAACATGTATTATACCATTATACTATTGAGCATTAAAAGTCACGTGTCTTACCATGTACGTTCAAAGACACGTTTCAAAATACACGAATAATTATGCAATAAATAGAACAAAATAATAAATAAAATATAGACGAATATTAAGTACTCGAGACGATGTGCATCATGAAGACTTTGTAGCCAACACATAAAAACGAAAAGTTACCATATGAAACATAAATACAAAGGTAAAAGTGGTGTTATGGCAGTAAATAAAAAAAATAAAAATAAAATGGTAAAATAATACAAACATTAGTTTTTTTTTAAATTTCAATTGTGCTGATATACAACACATACGACAAGTCTATCTAGAGATTCTAGGCGACGATCTACGAAAGGTTCCGACTATCTACGGACTACGACAATGTTTTGTCAACCGTTTATCTTCACCATGGTTAGCTATTACCAATAAAATACAACAGTTGGCAACAGTGAGCTTTATGAAAGTTTCTGAAATATGATTGGCCGACAACTCATGTCAATAAAAATGGCCCCTGTGATATGGTAGTTAGTGAACGATAAAATTTTGTTATACGCGTTGAATTCGAGTGTTGCTCGTTTAATCGGAGCAACTAAAGTGTAATAATAGTGGTTAAACAATGAACCTACCTGCAAGCAATCCTCACGGTAATGGGCTGCTCTACGCCGGTTTCAATCAGGACCAAGGTAAGAAGGCGTCTGCAGATTATTGACACGCGTCTAAGTAATTTTGACAGCACAACACATTATGCGGCATAATTTTAAATATATATTTATGACATATTACATACTTGTGGTAGCTCAATCATTGTGTCCTATTCTTATATTAATATTTAATTATAACATGAAAGTCATTACTTATTTCTGCCCAGTCACGTTTTTAAATAATAAATATCCAGAAATGAGCTAACATTTTTAAGCTCACGGCTTGAAGTAAAACTTTTTGTTAAAGTTCTGTCCGTATTTCAACGATTTTAAAGACGATATGAAATTGTTACACACAAAGTGGATCCAAACAAGCTTCATTAGGACTAAGTCCAATTTTCAAAACTAGAGACTTATCTAACATCTACAAAGTTACTAGATCTACTTTCACTAACGGTATTCATACGTCAAATAATTCGAGCTGTAGCTGCCACTTTTGATAGATATTATAAATTCCCATTATTTGACAAAAAATAATAAAATGGTAAAATGTCATCAATCTTGGGTGCAAAAGAAAAAAAAGTTTGTGTTTTCTTCAAGTCCTTTATCGTGAAAATTGGACTGTATTGAGACTGTTGACAAGAAGAAGTTAGGAGAAAGTTTGGGAATATTACAACCCTACATACCGGTAGACTCGGGGCCAGATTTATATCTTGGGGGGGGGGGGCCCTTAGTAACTTTAGTAAACTATTAGATAGGCCCACTGTTCTTCCCACCAAGATCAGGCCATAGGAAGGTAAGCTACATAGGCTACATAGAAAATGTACAATACCTACAAAAAGTTTTTCTTTCTTCACTTGATACCTGAAAAATCTTAAATGAATTCCTCCAATCGTATCATCTTTAAAACATCGCTCTCGACATCCAGTAGGTACAGAACATTTCAAAATATTTCATGGGTCATTGTCGATGAAAACAAAACAAAACACCTAAGAAATTTCAAATATAATAATAATATTAGTTAAGATGATTATAAAATAAATTGTGGGAGAATCCTTCACATGTTTGGAAGAAGAAAGACGGACAATTCAACTTGTTCTGGGATCAGGAGATGGAGCTATTAATTAAAGATGCTGCACGAGTCCAATTGATGTTTTTTTTTGTGGGCATAAATCAACTTTTACATCTCTTGCTTCGGTGGCCGCGTGGTCTAACGCTCTACTCTCTCAGTAGACTATACCGCCGATGTTGGGGAGATTGAGGTTCGAATCTTGTTCGGGTGTACCGAATGTGGTTTTTCTAAAATGGTTTTCCACTCTCTCGCTCTCTCCATGCAAATGAGGATATATTCCCTCTAAATATAAGCCTTCTCATCCCTAAAACCATAAGCGTAATTAGTACATATTGGTACTGCTAGAAAAAAAAATCTTTAGGTCTACATCTTTTCTCAAAGTGAGTGCAGGCGTATTTTCCTAATTTATTATATCTCCTTTGGCTAACGTTTGTTTAGAGTAGGTTCTTTTCCCCACCATGTCTGAATATCCACTTATTAGAGCTATGAACATACATTAATTTCACTACTGTTGCCTCAATGGCTGAATAGTCTAAGGCGTCACTCTTGTGTTAGACTGACCTGTTGCTGAGGGGGAAATTGGGGTTCAAATCCCTGTCAGGTTTACTGGGGGTGGTTTTCCCTACACAATTTCTCACTCTCCTTCCACGCAAATGCGGGTGAATAACTTCTAGAATGCTTCCTTCCTCATCCATACCCCATTAAAGTACCTAATTGCCATATACATATGCATAAAGTATGAACAGTTAGTAAACTGCGGTGCTAAAATTAAAAAAAAAAGTTAACTTCGCAATATTATAAAATTTTAGCCGGGCCGTAGTGAGAACACTGACGCATATATATTATATCTGCTGCCACGGAACCGGCGCGTATTAATACACTGCCACGTTAACCGACACGGATGTTCCTCCAGGATGTTTTGCGTGCGGGATGGAGAATGGTTTCCGTGTGTACAACTGCGATCCATTGAAGGAGAAGGAACGTCAGGACTTCACGGAAGGAGGCCTGTGCCACGTGGAGATGCTGTTCCGCTGCAACTATCTGGCTCTCGTCGGGGGAGGGACACGGCCCATGTACCCCCCGAATAGAGGTAGGCGTAGCATTGGTACTGATTTATTATTGTTTATTTATTTAAAACACTATTTCCAAGTTCGTTGATGAAAACTATACAAGAAAATATACATAGCCGGGATACAGACAATTAATATATAACCTGCGTCGGTGTTCACATGTTCTCGCTATAAACTGGGCTGCCAATCACTGGGAGATTGGTATTTGAATCCCGGTCGGGTGTAATGAGGTGGCTGTTTCCCCGTCTTGAAAACCCATTTCTTGACCACCTAAATACCGTAGGCTACACAATTATGCTCAAACCAGAAAATATATTGAAGTGCATTCATCACTTTACAACAACAGAATTGGGACCACGTTAATAGTTTTTCCTCTTTTTTTTATATTTTGAATTATTTACAATTTTGTTGTATTTTTAAAAATCAGATGAAATAGTTTCACTGTTTTCAATCCTATTACCTATTTTCTAAATAAGAATACAGAAAACCGCACCAAGATATGACATCTCAAGATATCTAATTCGAGCTGTATTATAAGGTGTTATCCAGTTTGATTTACAACCATATTCACTTAGCGATACAGGAGCAGGGATGAATCAAGTTCCATGCCACATCGAGTTTTTCAAGTGGAGTCCATAGGCCCGCTGTCATCTGGTTGGACCTTCTCATGCTGTCCACAGCTCATTGGTACAAAATAAAAAAAAAAAGTTTCAGACCAAAGGTGCAATTATGTTCTCCGAGGGCAACACCCACATGAATGTGACCCCTTGGACTGTAAGGAAACTCACAAACAAATTAGGTCATGCATTCCAAGGACCTGCGGTGGTCCACGTGGAAAGTACCTATGCGGGCCTATGGACTGCAGTAGCGATCAAGGTGTTAACTTTCCTTAACACCAGACGTAATATCTTAACTAAAATAAAACCACGCAGACTCCCAACTTCTGTGAATACTAATTGTGTAGTTAGGTAATCTCTCGCTACAAAGGTCTAGGGTCTGTCAAGTTTGTTTATTTATCATGACCGTACTCACGTCGTGTTGGCAGTTATGGTGTGGGACGACCTGAAGAAGGCGCCGGTGATTGCGTTGGACTTTAACGCGCCGGTGCGTGGAGTGCGGTTGCGCCGGGACAGGATCGTGGTGGTGCTCGAAGGAGTCATCAAGGTGTACACCTTTACGCAGACTCCTCAGCAGCTGCATGTCTTTGAGACTAACCCCAATCCCAAAGGTAAATCACCGACGTTTGCCCGCCTTTGGCTCTATATCCTCGCTTGGTTCATTCGTTTTATATCCGGTCGTCTGTTACTAACTCAGTAAAATAATATGGAAAGTAGTTTTAATTTAAACAATAGTTCCTATAGTTCGACATCGTAGCTCAGTTGGTAGCATGTCTGCCTAATGAGCTAAGGCTTCCAGCATCACTGAAAAATTTATCATTGATGAAATTTGGGTTTACCCTTTCACAGTGATGAATTAATGGCTGGGGACTGGATGCTGTGCCTGTCCTGGCGTTAAGTTATATTATAAGACATATGAAGCTACGACAGGCCCAGCCAGCCGGTAGTGGAGAAATAATACCATACTCATCCCTATTGCATTAGAATAAATATGGAGCTAGCCTGTTTTCACCCTCTCTCTCCTGTTCTTTAAGGTTAAGTAGTTTGTCAGTGTTAACCTGATATAGCACTACATCACGTTGGCGAGACAAAAAATTAGCAACTCCGTGTTCTTGTGTTGGGCCAGGCTTGTGCGTCCTATGCCCCAACAGCACCAACTCCCTGCTGGCGTTCCCGGGACGCCGGACGGGCCAGATCCAGGTGGTGGACCTTGCCAACACAGAGAGAGCCCCGCTGGACATAGTGGCCCACGAGGCGGCCCTCAGCTGCATCGCTCTCAACCTACAAGGGACCAGGCTTGCCACCGCGTCCGAGAAGGTGAGCTCACGCGTAAGATCCTTTTGGCAGCCGTGACGTGCTTTGAATGGCTCACTGTCTAATTATAAAGTTTATTGTTAATTTTTACATCCATTTATGGTCAGATATAGTGTTTACGATGCTCTATATCTCCTGGTATGAGCTAGAGCAAGTTGTTACTTTCATTGATCTGTCTAGTATGCTCTATATCTCCTGGTATGAGCTAGAGCAAGTTGTTACTTTCATTGATCTGTCTCAGTCTCACTTATGGCTCTGACAAATATGAAAGTGACAGAGGTATGAACGATATCAGTAATAACATTCAATAAACAGCCAGTCCTTGTGAAGGTGTCACTTGGTGGCTTGGCAGTCTGTTGTCCAATAGTAAAGTCTGTTCAGCGTAGGAATTGTTTTCTGTAAGGTCTTTTTCCCTACCAGAAATCTATTATATATTAGGATATTGGTAGGAAAAAAGACCTTTCAGAGAGTAATTCCTACCGTGAATGGAGTATACCTTCTGGCTCATCAAGGGAACTTTTTTTCTCCTCAAAATGTTTTTCCATTCTCCCTCCATGCAGACGCGGGTATATCTCCTCTAATTTCAACCATCCTCCTCTCTAACTCATTAGTGTAATTAGTACATATGCGTCTAGCGAGAATGAGTAGTAATTACTTTATTTTTCCTGTGATCCCCAGGGAACTCTCATCCGAGTGTTTGACGCCGCTACGGGGACGAGACTCAACGAGCTGAGGAGGGGCGCACATGCGGCTAATATCTATTGGTGAGCGATCAAGCCTGCTGTTTTTTAAAATTAAGTTAGCGCCACGGCTATTAACAACTTGACCTTAAGGGCTTATATGAGAATGGTACTTTTATAGTAAGTGCACCCACATCAATATGTAGAGGTGACGGGAAAACCATATTGAATGCACCAGATCGAAATACGAGCCTTGATTTCTCCATTATTGCCAATTCATTATATAATGGATCAGACACCTTTGACTGCTTGACCACCAACTCGGTTATAGGGAGCTTATGGGGGATTTTATTTTTACATTATCGAGGTTTGGGTCTTGGTTCCATAAGGAACTTCACTATTAGAATTGGGGGGGAAATCTTTCAAACCTTGAATTGTAATTTGTTTCGGAAATCTCACTTTATCTACTTCTTGGTTGTTTTCTATCTTTGTATCAGTGGAAGGTTCTCTGTTGTAAAGTGTTTATTTATTTATTTATCTAGCGCCGCGTCATACTACCTGTTCGGGTTATACACCTCATGTAATAATTACGCTAATGGGTTAGGAATTGAGAAGGTTGAACTTAGAGGAAGTGAACCCGCATTTGCATGGAGGGAGAGTGGAAACATATTTAGAAACCCCCTACTCCCAGTTCACCTGACCGAGATTCAAAACTCTATCTCCCCGTCCTCGGCAGTCTAGCTCGACCGTAATAAAGTCGTGTTTTCTAAGATTTGAATTATGATTCATAGGTAAAAACTAAAGTTGAACTTAATCTGGTTTTGGGTGATTGATAGTGCATCGCCAATGAATTTTAATCGCTGATTAAGTTTACTGACAAAATGATTGGACCTGTCGTAAAACAAAACACATAATAATGAGGACGACGACGA
Source organism: Timema bartmani (assembly GCA_902151455.1). Lineage (NCBI taxonomy): Eukaryota > Metazoa > Arthropoda > Insecta > Phasmatodea > Timematidae > Timema > Timema bartmani. The sequence goes on along the minus strand of CABFWB010002583.1, from coordinate 25,347 downwards.
TGAACTTATCACCTGCAGCCAATAAACATTAAGAATTTTTTTTAGCACTAAGTCTCATTACTCATTCGGATTGTGTGCATATGTTGTACTAATTACGCGAATGTTTAAGGGTTAGGAAGGTGGAATTTAGAGGAACTGTATCTACTTTTGCGTGAAGAGAGAGTCATAAACCATTTAGTTAAAAAAATACCTTAAGTACACCCGACCAAGATTTAAATCTCAATCTCCCTTCATCAGCAGTCCAGTCTCCCGCAAGAGTGACAGCTTATTCCATTTGACCACTTCCATTTGAAGTGGATCACATGCTCTTAGTCACTGGGTACTTTTCTAGATTCTCAGTAGTGAATCAAATAGGTTATATTTTCAGATATAAAGTTTTTTATAGTTTGAAAAAATTGATTTATACTACTCGATGTCACAGGACGAAATTTCAAATTTGATATTTCTGAAGAAGTTTTAATTATTTTTCTCCTGCAACAGCGTGCTGTTTCTTCCCGAGATGTCTGCCACTGCTCCCGTTATCCTCCGCCTGATTTATGCTCATCGAAACTATTTAACAAAATGTCGATTTTAAAAAACTATTCCAAACAAGAAGTCCTATGCCACAATTTAAAATTTCTAAGAAACTGGACTCTCTCTTTCAGCAGAAAATCCATAACATATTAAAAAACGAGAGGACAGATTTAAATAGGCGCGTTAAGGCGCTTATTTAGTAAATAGGCCAAAACCAACCGAATAGGCAACTATAGGCACTATAAAATTAACATATTGTACTCGTAATAACATGGCATATATATGTTTATGTTTCAGTATCAATTTCAACCATGACTCGTCTTGGCTGTGTGTGTCGAGTGATCACGGGACTGTCCATGTCTTCTCCGTCGAGGACCAAAAACTCAACAAACAATCAAGGTAAGGGGAGGGGGAGAGAATGGAATAATGTATTGAGCCAGGGCTGCNAGGGTGCTGTGAAGTTTATTTTTTTCGATTCGATTGGATTAAATATTCTCGAAGCTGAATCGATGTTCGAATATTTTTTGCTAGTTCTATTCTTGGAAAAAAAATTATTTTAATGTGGCTATTTATAAAACTTTTTTTTTTCAGCACCTCGTCTTGCTACCAGTTCGGTTTATACACCAATGTACTAATTATGTTGATAGTTTTAGGGATTAGGAATCCTTAATTTAGAGGAAATACACCCGCATTTGCATGGAAGGAGAGTGGAAAACAATTTTATGAAAAATAACTTTCATTGCAACCGACCGGGATTGAACCCTGTTCTCCCCGCCTTCGACAGTCTAGTCCAACACGAGGGTAACGCGTTAGACCACGTGGCCCCCGAAGCAGATTTATAAAACTTAATGCTCTGAAATTACTTGGAATTTTTTTTTTTCAGGGATAACCAATCTTCCTAATTTTTTCTCCCAATAGTTTGGGATTCTGCACAGACTTTCTTTAGATCCTTTCACATGAAAATTAATTTTTGATGTACGCAACAACTCAAAATGGCGGTAATTGAGTATTGTAGCTGTCAATATTTTTATTGGCAAAGTTTCTTAACCGTCAACGCCGGAATTAATTTCAAAGTGAAGTTGAAGCCGATGTTTGTTTCGAAGCCAAGTCGAAGTTTTGAAGCTTCGCAAAGCCTTAATTCAAACGCATACCCTTCATTCCAAACCTATTTTTATCTTTCTTGAAACATTGAGTCACAACTAGAGGCTGTGCAGGCAGTCGAGAGTTCAAATTAGAGTTAAGTTTTAGCAGTTTTTCAAACATGACTCGGAAGATATATATATATATATAATATATACATATATATATATATAATATNCCTTCATTCCAAACCTATTTTTATCTTTCTTGAAACATTGAGTCACAACTAGAGGCTGTGCAGGCAGTCGAGAGTTCAAATTAGAGTTAAGTTTTAGCAGTTTTTCAAACATGACTCGGAAGATATATATATATATATATATATAACTCTTGAAAAAGCTTACTGTACTGAAATGTCAAGAGTTTAATTTAGCTGACTCACCTGCTTTGGTATCCGCATGGTCTAAGGTGCCACTCTCACAGGAGACTAGACTACTGATGATGGGGGAGATCGAGGTTCGAATCTCGGTCGGATGACCTGAGGGTGGTTTTTCCTAAATCGCTTTCCTCTCTCCCTCCACTCCAATGCTGGTACACTTCCTATAAAAATAACCTTCCTAATCCCTAAAGCGACAAGCGTAATTAGCACATAAGTGCATAACCCGAACAGGTAGTAAGACACGGTGATAAAAAAAAAAGTATATTTGAGTCAATTTTTAAAATATTTCAAATCAATATATTTTGTATTAATAAAATATTGGCAACCCTGTAAGCGTGTCTTGCCCTGAATGGCTGTGTCTTTGATTCTCGTATTCTCTGTGTGATGTTTTCCAGCTTAGCGTCTGCAACGTTCCTGCCCAAATATTTCAGTTCCAGTTGGAGCTTTTGTAAGTTCCAGGTGCCAGGGGGTTCCCAGTGCATGTGTGCCTTCGGAGCGGACAACTCGGTCATAGGTGAGTGGACATATGACCCTGTTTTCCCCAAGTCCAGAACATTAATATCTTTATTCGTAAAGTAAAAATAAACTAATAAGTGCAAATTTAATTGATAAAGCCCACCTAGGGAAATAGGGAAAATGTGTGAGGAATCCAATTCACAAAGGTGACGTCTTTATCCTTTCTTCTGTCTTCTATAGTAGAAGTAGTCACACACACATTTAAACACACATACATTTTCAGTATGAAAAAAAAGACGGAAGGTGAAACATTTTGTTTAGTGTTTGTGTAAAGTGTATTTCCCCTAAATCTTACCTTTCTGATCCTCCTTACTCCAATAGCACTATGAATATGTATATATATATATGTGTGTATCACCCAATTGAGTAGGGAAAGAGGCTCGGTGCGGGAAAAAAAAAACATTATCACGGCTAGAGTTTGGTCAAATCCACCATTTTATAGATCCGAATCTCTGATTTATCTTCAAATCCTGAATCTCGAATCTGAATCTTGGAATAATTATGAACATAAGAGGAAATATTAATATTGTAGAATAATTTAAAATAAAAATACTAACTAAATGTTAATATTATTTCTTATAATACATTCATTATAACATTCATACATCCAGTTAAGTGTTAAGTTACTGGGCTGGGGTCTGGTTGTTAAGTTCATTCTATAATTATAATTGGTTCTGAACCACCTATAAGCTGTTTCAAAGCTATAAATCAAATTTCACTTAAAAACTAAGGATTTGAGTCTAAAATTCTTAAATTTTCTCGAATATCCTTACGGGTTTTTTAGGATTTGAGGGGGCCCATCCTTGATCACAGCTAATGTTGGTGCTTGATATGATTGAGGTTTTTTTTGTCGTCGTGTTGGCAGTGATCTGTGCAGATGGAAGCTACTACAAGTTCCTGTTCAACAATAAGGGGGAGTGTTCCCGGGACGTTTACGCTCAGTTCCTTGAAATGACCGACGACAAGATGTAGCGCCCTCCCCCCAGCGTCTTGTGTGAGAACTGTGCATAGTGCTATGTTCGTTCGGAGACCACACACAACCATCGCTAATACTCGCAAGGTGCTATATCCGGTTCGGCTTCTTTGATCGAGCGTTCTGGTAGAAAAGACGCTTATTGTTTTGATTAGTATACAAATAAATTAAAAACAACAATTTTGGTGTAAAATAATCTGAGATATCAAGATTCTGGTTTTTTCTAGATTCTGATTATTAAATATGAATATTGTTTTGTTTGTAACAAGGTACTGGAAAGGTGGATAGAAAACATATAAAAGGAAGAAACACAACATGACTTTTACAATGAAAAGAAGAACACAGTTCACACTTTACACTGCTGTCACTGGAAAAAGAGGTAATGGTGGTTGCCTCTCGATAGAAAATCTATTGTTAAAGCCCAAACCCCCGACCTGGTTTCATTCTATCGGAACTCATCAGGAGGGAGTGTGAAACTTGCCACACAACTTACTAAAAGAGGAAACCAAAAACACAAAAAGGAGAAAAAGGAAATTGGTAAAGGATGATTGGACACTTAGATAGAAACAAATACAGGAAATTAACATTGGTTGTGGTCGGGTGATTGGGGGGTAACGATCGATTTTATTCATGTGGCAAGCGTTAACTCTTTGTCCAGTGGTAGCAGTGTAAGGTGTGAACTGTGTTCTTCTTTTCATTGTAAAAGCCATATTGTGTTCATCACTTTTATATGTTTCTATCCACCTTTCCTGTACCTTCTTACAAATATAACAAAGTACATCAAAAAGCGAAAAGAGGTTTTCCTTAAAGAGATAAATATTAATCTCGATTTTTTGATCCTCAAATCCTCGGCATTAATACTTTCGGTATTTGCCCTACATTCAATCTTACATTAAAAATTTGTTATTTATTTATGTATTTATATACCCTACTTTGATGTTGAAGAGAAAAAAAAATTTAATATAGTAAAAAATAATATATTTGAACAAAACAGCCATGTTTGCTTTCCGCAAGGCTACTAGCGCACACAGGCTATGTTGGGTTTATTTTACAATGTTCCGTTACTAAAGTGAAATATCCAAAGTATTATTAATGGCCACAATGAAAATTCCACCCACTACTGGATATTCTCATTTCACTTATATGCCAGAAATTTTAATCTACTCTGATTCATGAGTTAAGAATTTGAGGTATCGAAAATCATGATATAAAGATCAATTATTAATTATTTTTTTTTCGAATCCAATAAGAATCAAGAAATCGAGTTTGATATTCTTAAAATAAATTGCTCAAATCGTTTAGAATCAAAATAAAACCAATATTTTTTTTTTTTCTCCCAGAAGCAACTCTTTGATTTCAGATATTTGTTGTTTTATCTAGTATGTTTGATATATTATCGAGACAAAGAGATCTATTTTGATTGGCTAATAGGCAAGAGTTGCAAGTGGTCTCTTAACACCGCGGCATGTTGTACTTTACACGAACCTACGCCTGCAAGGTAGCTAGCTGACGCCAAACGTTTGTCACCAGATCCATATCTTTAGTGTTTTGAAATTTAAGTTGAAACTATATTTATAAATCAAAAAGCTGTGTTGAATTTTTTTTACATTATATCCAGCATTTTTTTTTTTTTCCATGATTCATTGTTCAATCATTTCTACTTAATTAAATAAATTTGTAACATTGGAAGGAGGATAGATGGGTAATTGTGTAGGGCTTATCCTTCAATCATTTTGTTTAAATAAGTTTGTGAAATGGTGCATTGGAATGGTAAATAATAAAATAAATATTTTTTTTTTTACCAATTTTATATGTTTCTTGATTGATGGCTTATTATTAGAATCGCCGAGATCATTGGCTACAAACTTGCAGTATTCTGAATTATAGGTTTCAAACATTGATGCATAAGGTGTTTTTTTTTTTAATGTTTGCTATAGCCTCAGCCGTGACATGATCGTTAAGGCCTTGTGCTCCAAACTAAGTCCAAACACCTTTAAGGATGTTGGGTTTAAACCTTGGTCAGGTCTAACGCATTGTGAAAGAACCTTCACAAATAATAATCCAGACTCACGGTTTTTATAGTTTCTATTAATTTAGTCAGGGTCTCTACTTAATTTTTTTTTTTAAAGTTTATTACCTTTAATTTATTGGTTGGGAAATCGCTTTAGAATATAATATATTGGATTTAGGTTGAATCCACTATTTTATGAATCCGAATCTCCGATTTACCTTTGAATCCTGAATTTGAATCTTGGAAAAAATTGCATGTGTGTGCGCGTGCGTGCGTGTGTGTGTGTGTGTGTGTGTGTGTGTGCGTGCGCGCGCAAAGGTATCATTTTAAATGTGAAGCAAAGCCCAAGTCAAAGTAAAGAGGAAACAAAAAAAAATTTCCTTTCCTTTAAGTTATTCCTTTTACATGTTCCTATCTAAGTGTATTATCATTCTTTACCAATTTCTTTTTTTCTCTGCTTTGTGTTTTTTGGTTGCCTCTTTTAGGAAGTTGTGTTACATGTCTCGCAATACATCCTGATGAGTTCCAATAGAATGAAACCTAGGTCAGGGGATCGGGTGGTAACACTATATTTTCTTTAAGAAGCAGCCATTATCTCTTTGTCCAGTGGCAGCAGTATGAAGTGTGGTATTTTCTTTGTAACAGCCAAATTGTGTTCGTTTCTTTTATACGTCCTTGTAGGGTTCCATCTACCTTTTCTGTATCTTCTTCCAAATATGATAAAAAATACTGATCCTTAAAATTGAAGAAAACATGTATAAAATTAAAATGATAAATATTTCTTATATCGTTATAATATTATAATTTTTTTAATTTTGAAGCCGAAGTTGGAGAATTCACAGACTCCCAACTCCACAACCTTGCTCAAATCCCATCACTTTTAGCAATATTGAAATGATCCAGCATTTTATCGATGCCTTGTAATTTTCATTTTTCCTGCACTAAACTTCTTTGTTTATACATTTGTTGCGATTAGAATTTGTGGGGTTTTGCAAAATCGCGCTCACATTTGGTTGGCACGGTATTAATTTTCGTTTGCAGCTTTAGTCTTTAACTTGTCAAGATTTATATCTATACTTACACACTGAAGTATTTTAATTTGTTGGGTTATTGGTAATGTATGTTCTGCGTCGCTAGCTACCGTGCGGGGGGCCGCCTTTATATGGCCGGCCATGTGATAAAACCAGGTGACTTGGTGTACCAATACTTGGTTCATTGCCTTGGTATCTATTGGTGCTGGATTAACAAAGATTTACTATTCTAAAAACATACTTTTAGGAAGATGGTAATTGTTCATCTGCGTGTCAAATTTTCACTTTACTAGATCGACATAAAAATATGTTTCGCCTAAAAGATAAATTAGTTTGTCCTTGAATAAACTCGATAGAATTGTAAGAAAACGAAGCACAAATAAAAACATTTCGACGACCGTAAGTTGTAATAATTGATACCAACTTAGCGTTTGGAGTATGAAAATTCCCAACCGAGAAGTTTTCGTCCTTCAACAATTATGTTGGCATTACTGTGGCCAACTCCCTGTTCATTTGATTACTTCCTGAAGAAGATGGCATGTAGTATTGAAATGTGTTGAATGTTTAAAATTTTATGAGTGCTTTGTTTTTTTTACAGTTTCATCAAATTAATTGCATCAGAATTTGAGCGCCAAGCCTTGAGCTTAATTAGATGTAAACCCTTGATAAATGTAAAAACTCCAGTCCATTACAGTGTACTAAATGTTCAACAGTGCTTAGATATACTTTTTTTAATTGTTTTCTACCACTCTTTTTAGTAACTAAAATTGTTATCTTGAAATATATCATGTTTGAAACGGCTTTTATTTTTTGTATTTTTTTTTTTACAGACCAAACGTATTACTTTACTTTATATGCACATCTATTTACCACTTTTAAAACGATAATTACTTTCAGGCCTTTTTATAGAGAATCTAAAAGACCAATTATTGTTATTTCTTTTAAGACTTACATTTGCTAATTTATTAATAGTAAAAATAATACATAGATAAGATATACAACCAAAATTATTCCCTAGCATCAATCACCGAATAAGCAACCTTGAAATCAGTGGTGCGTATAATATTTTCTGAGGAGAGGTTTATAACTTAAAAAAAAAATAGAGAGAAATTTTGGCCATATGTGAATTTTTATGTGAATAAATAAAGAAAATATGTTATGCGATGCATAACGATCCCTGTAAAATACGAAATGGGTGGCAAGCCTGGTGTATGTTCCCCCCAGCTGCTAGCAATTCTATTCTGCACTACGTCACAACTTACGTTCTTTGTGTATTTATGTTACCGTAGTGAGCGTGAACACAACTCTAGGTGATCCAGCGTAGGAGTGCGTGTAACCGAAAGCAAGCATTATTTGCCAGATCCACTCTTTGAGTATCCGATCTCCGAACCAAATGAGCTGTAAGACCAAACGTTGAGCTGCCATCACTTTTGACAATCAAACCTTTTACAACAAACAATTTGTTTTCATCGATATATTTTCTTTTTAAAGTTTTTACATTATTTAAATACAAACTTATGAAAATAACTGTTTGGATGTCTTTTTTTTTTATTTTGTGGAAGCGGCGTCTGTGGTTCACTTAAAAAAAATTCTTTACGAACGAGAGCTTCTAAAAGGCTGCATTCTCTTCATAAATTGAGATGGCGAACCGGATTAAATCGGGGCGGTTGATGACTTTATTCAAACAATTTTTTTTGTGTGCATTCATGCGCATGTATTTACAAAATTAAAAAATATTGATACTTTGTATAGCTCTTTATCATGGTGGCTACAGACAGGGAAAACCTGGAAAAGTCACGGAATTTTTGAATGACGGGGAAAACAGGGAAATGTCAGGGAATTTAACTAAAAATAAGGAAAAGTCAGGGAATTAAAAAATATGTCTAAAAATCCCATTAATTTCGCAACTAAACACTAAAACCAAAGTTAATAATACCTAAATAAAATAACATTTTAATTTTTAAAATAACTGATAAAACTGTTTATGTTTAGTAGATACAAACTTTTTTAATATGTGATCAATAATAAATAAAACAAGTCATCATCCACCATTAAAACTGGAAAAAAGTAGTCAGGGAAAATCAGGGAATTTAGTAAAATATGTTTTGTAGCCACCCTGTTTATCTAAGTTATAAATAAACATTTATTTATTTTGGTGGTCAGTTATAACAAGTGTGAATACAGTGTTTTTTAGTGTTTTATTTCATATTATATCTTGTTGCCACAACCGTGAAACCAAAAAACATAATATTTTTATTAATATATTTAATTCTTTCAATAAGTTACGAAAAAAACAATTACGCAGTAATCCTAAGGGAAGTATTGATAGAAGCATTTATAAACACTCTTCATTGATAATTTAGTATAAGTAAGCAAATAACTATTTTCACATTAGTGACTTTCAACCAATGTTGGCAATACAAGTCTTATGATAGCTGTCAATTACCACCACAGCTATCTTGAATAGGCTCTAATTACCATAGTTATGAAATATTTTTTCTTTTCTCAGACAACAGTACAAAAATTTCAAATTATCACAGTAAACCAAAAAAAGTTCCAAAAGTCAAAACGTGTTAAAAAAAATATATTTTTTAACCTCCCAGACCTATTTTGCACTTAAAACTCTGTTTGTTTTATTTGTTAGTTGTATTAAAGTTGGTATGACATGTTGTCATTTCAGCTAGACGGGGGTGTAGTGGAGGTGGAACACAGTTCCGGCACTACTTTTCATGGAAAAATATTCAAAATATATTTTTTTAGTAAAACTTTTTAAGATGCATTTATAAGTTAACTGATTTTATATCACTAGTGCTGCCTGAAAAAAACTGAACGACTTACCAACGTTTCAAACACATTACCGTTTTTTGTTACCAGCAATAAGCATGGTTAAAAAAATGTGGTTTAAATTGTTAATCTGAGTAGCATTGGATGTTGTTGGTATCCCTGGAATGTTTTGGAATTCAGAGACTAAAGTGTGACTAAAATGTTAACATTTCTACTTACCAAAAGTGCCACATAATTATTCACGAGCTATACCAAATGCAATTTATGTTGTTTTTTTTAAATACTCTTTTATTATTACTGTTATTTACTCAAAGACTGTGTCTTATTGTTAATAATTCTTTTTTTGTGTTTGTTAGAAAAGTATAGATAATAGTAAAGCATGTACTCTGTTTTGGACGATTGCCTCGCTCCTAATAAAATGTTACTGTCCTTAGACTTTTTTTTTCTCTCTCTCTCTTTTATTAAGGGGTAGACAAAGAGTGTTTGTTTTGACCAGGGCTGAACAAACATTCCACTTTTGGCCAGATAACTGCGCATCTCTCTTAGAAAGAAAGTTGTACAACTAAAACCACACGGACATCAAGACTCGTCCTTGAATAATGTACGCACTGTTCACACTGAATGGTAGCAGTCTTACCTTGACAGATTATACTATGATCCTATATTATCAGATGCGAAACTGTCGAGATAGGCGTGCTCCCTTTCAAGACAAACAAAGGGCGCGCAGTAACTTGTATTATTATTATTTATTTACTTGGGGTATTTAATGTGCACTTTCTCAACTGGCTCATTATATAAGTTCATGACTTACTTACAAACTAACTTAATACCAAGACACAACAACCAGTATCCCACCCGTTAATCATCGCGAAAAAAGAAAGCTCCAATTTCACCATTAATAGATTTTTTGGACATGCCATTGATCTAACCCAGCATGCTTATTTCATTAGACAAACACACAACTTAACAGAGCTAAGGTGTAATTTGTAGGTTACTCGCTTCAATGGCCGCAAAGTCTAAGGCGTCACACTCGCGATAGACTGGAGTGCCAATTACAGGGGTATCTAGGTGTGAATCCCGGTCTGGTGTACCGAGGGTGGGTTTCCCCTGAATGGTTTTCCACTCTCCATCCATGCAAATGTGGTCGCACTTCCTTTAAGTTCAACCCTTCTCATCTCTGACACGTTCGTGTTGTTGGTACATAATGCAGTGAGGGGCGACAAAAGAAAAGAGAAGGTTTGTTTGATTGAAAGGACGTGGGTTATTCTGTTAGTTCATAATACTGCACGTTTTATTGAAAATGTACAATCACAAGTCGCTATCACTAAAATATATCACCTTTACAAATATTTATATTGTCAGCAAACTATTGTTTCATCAAGTTTTGATTCTAATGGCCATACAAAAACAAAAATACACATACAATGTAGCTTCAAAAAGATATATATATATATATATTTATTACATACACATACTACCCCCTCTCTCTCTTAAGTGGTCGCGTGGATTAAGGCGTCACATTCACAATAGACTGGACTATCAATAATGAGAAAATCGGGGTTCAAATCCTGCTCGGATGTATCAATTGTGGTTTTTACTCTCCATGCAAATGTAGGTACACTTCCTATAAATACAACCTTTCTAATCCCCAAACACATTGGTGTCATTAGTTCACGTGCGTACAACCCGAACGGGTAATAAGACATGGTGCTTAAAAAAAACGGATACAGTTTAAAAGAGTCGAATAAATATGTAGGTAACGTGTTGTTCTCTGGACCAAATTTATCCACGAGAAGTTAACATGGCCGCCACTTTCGGCTCTTATATGGGGAGTTTAAAATATATTCAGACAAGACTTGTTTCGGAAGGGCTTGGAACATGAATTGTAAGTTAGTAACCGACCTTCGCTGTCCAATAACGTTGTGGAATGATGACTGAAGCGTGTTCATAACTAACACCAGACAGGTGACAAACATAACCTGGAACAGGGGGAAACCTAGATGGTTTTAGGAGTCGCCGCATGCTCGCAATAATCAATGGTATTTATATCAAATAAATACACGCATGTAAAATTGTTTTATCAGTAACCTTTTGAAGCTACTTTGTATGTAACCTTGACATTAACTTAACAACAATCAAATTAAGCTCCCACTTACATTTAATACAATTTTAATAGAGAGCTCATTTATTTATTTCTAAATCTAATCCGCATTTATGATGCTGCCTAGAAAGTTCAAAATATAGCAGACACATTATTGTATTTTTTGTATGTTACAAAAAGCTTTTAGAATATTATTTTTTATAATTCAATAATACCAGTGTTTCTCCAACTTTGGCATGTATACCCCTAGAGGGATATGGCTTATCACTGAGTTTTATTGATAATCATATGTTTTCGATGGTTCTGATAAAAAATTTAATGCAGATTTTGATATGGGCTTTCATAAACCTTAAATATTTTTTGTTTAATTTACCGCTAGAGCTGTATTTAAATTTAAAATACCCATTTATGAATGAAGAGCTGTAAAGAATACGTTGGCTAGGCTATAACCCCGAAGGGGGTACATGACTGGCGAAAGTATGGGGAACACTGATAGCTACTGCATAACATAAATTTACGAAACAGATTCAATAACTTTACATTAATAACACATTTTGTAGCATAACTAGAATTATATAGTTAGCTAGTCTATTGTCATCGTAACGTTAGCGCGTTGGTGATTAATTTGTGTTCTTTATCATTTTAAAACCGGTAGTGTTTACAGGTGAGTCGGCATCAATTGCTTCCAAACAGTTTGAATTCGTTTAGTTTTGCTTTCATCGGAACATTCTTCATGGGATGGGTGCTAGCCGAGTTCGATAAAACGTCGAGATTATGCCGGGAGTTAATGGTGTGAGAGTGAATATATGTGTCAATTTGTCATAAATCATCTCTATCATTATCATCATCATCAACAACGACGACAACAAATGTTTCCAGCTTATGGCCGAGTCAGCCTGGTAAAATGTCTCCATTTTCCCGTGTCCTTCCACCATTCTTCTCCTCTGACTTGCACACTTTCTGTAACTGCTCCTTCCATCTCTTCTTGGTCTCCTTTATGATCATTTTCCTCCATACTTCATTCTCCTTGCTATCCTCATCACATGACCATACTATCTCACACTTACTTCCTCTAGTCTCTCTCACATTCACTGTTGTCCATGTTTCTGCTAGATGTGTAACAATGGCTACAAAGTACACCCTGTATAACACTTGTTTACACTTCAAGGGCAATTTTCTGTTCTTTCTTTCTTCTTGATAAAACACGATTATTCACCTTGCTTTCTTATAATTTATGTTTTAAAGTAAAATCTTCATTGGGACATTTATTAACAAGGTTTTTTTTTTCATTCGTAATATTATATTTATACATTTTATTTAATTTGTCAAAATATATAACATGACTAGGTGAAATCCTAATTTATATCTATTAAATACTAGCTTATTAAGTGGTGAAAAAAAAATATCTCGCAACTACTTTATTTTATGTAACTTTATGAAGCTTTCATGCTTTTAATTTTAAATGTATTCACAATAGTTCATGCACTTCTTTTTTTTTTAAGATAGGAAAAATATTTGTTCGAAATAACATAAGGTCAATTTTGGAATGTTTTAAAGATATACTATACAGACTTTTCCTTTTTTAAGGGAATTTGTTAAAAGTGATGGGTGTGTGAAGTTCAATTTCTTTTTATTCAAAGCGAAGTCGAATTGAATATTTTAAATATTTCTGAAGCCAAAAGTTTGAGAATTTTATTAAAATGGTTTTATGTAAAAATAAAAAATAAAATATGTTGAACATATAACACTTAATATTGTATAAAAAGTAACAAATTTTATTCAAAATCAAACAATTACGTTATTTTAAAAACATGTTATTCAATTACTACACACATTTTTCTGTATACATAGCAAAAAGTAATAAAAAAAATATTTTAATATATATATTGTTTATTATTCTGTCACTAATTTTACTGGAAAAGTTTTGTAAATTGTCAAAGCCATTATTTTTTCCCAAGCGAAGTTGAAGTTGACATATATCTTAAACAAAGTTGAAACTTCGCACACTCCTAGCTCGAAAGAAATATTTAACTTGAAACATCAAGTTTTCAACAAATTTATATTTCATGAGAAAAGATCCATCTTTTCAAATTCACACAGTTTGTCTACTCTTATAAGCTGTTTACAAAAAACACATAAACACGTATTTATAGATCGTAAATTTAGGTACTAGCTTTTAAAATATTTTCGATAAAATTCATCTCTCATTTCTGTGTGTAAAGAGCTCAAATGCTATTTTTCCACTTAATGACGACTTAAAATTTTTTTTAAATTTTATTTAATTATAAGATTGATCTAATTTTTATAGGCTTAGCAGAACAAAAATTTTTCGGCGAGTTTGTCAAAAACTAGATACTAGTATAAAATATAACTAATTATTTGCCTACGCTTATACAATGCCTACAAAATTTGTTTGGGATTTAAAAGAAAGACATTAATTGTGTTGTCGGCCACCATTTTAACTTTTTTTTTTACACTATTTCGCTAAAGGTTGAGTAAACTCTTTTATCGACCAGAGGCTAATTCATGCACCCTAGCGTGCACCCGGCTATGTTAGTACACCGATACGAATAACCTTCATAACCAATGAAATGAAAGGATTTGTGTTATGGTTCTTGGTGATTTAAACTCAAATCTCTACCAACATCGGCCACGAGTGGAGATCGTATCGGAGGGTTATCTGTGTTTCCTATTAATATATTTTAAAAATTGCAAAATTTGTATGTAACAAGATGTCTATATCAGTTTGAGAGTGAACGCCCAAAACCCAACTCGTCAGATGGTCTTGGGGCACCCGCTATTCAGCAACTAACTGGAATAGTTACAAGCCTGCGCAAAGCTTTGCAATTTCTAACCTCTATCTTGTTGCAATTCATATTCGATTCAAAATGGAAAATCTTACTATTTGAAATATTTGTATCAGATTTTATATTTCCGATCCAAATAGATCCCAATTTAGGATGCAAGGGAGTTTAATTCAAATCCAAATATGTGAAAAATCTAAATTTTCAAAGAAGTTTACCATAGATCCATCGTTTGACTTGACAATAGAAACTTGCGAGTCTCATAATTTTAAAAAATCTAGTCAATATTTGGATATGGCTTACTGCCCCCCCCTTTTTTTTTACCTTAATTAAAAAAATATATAATTTGGCCTAGTATTCGGTTTGTATTTGATAACATTTCATAGTAAAATTTTCTATTTTCGAGTTAGTAAGCAAAATTTCGGACTCAATTTGAGATGGAAAGTTTTAGATTCGCTCAGGCTTAAATATTTTTTGCTATTTTTTATCTCCTCACTGTAACAATACACAATGAAAAATAATGAGAGAATATCCCTTAATTATTTTTTTTCAGGAAATATGTTGAGCAAGTATGTATGCTTTATAATGATAACATTGTTTGTTAATTAAAAAACCTATAGAAATATAATATATACTAGTCTAAATCTTAACTACAGCTGTGCAGATTTTAATAGCCCAATGTCACATAACCATAATTTAAAACCCTTCCTCCCCACAAAAACGTCATAGTTTGGGGTACATGGATGACTAAAAGAAAGCGTACTCGAAGCCCCAATCCACAGCCGCCAACTTGGCCCAATATTTCCATACGTGGATATTGTAATGTTTCATATGAATAATAACCACGCCACATGTTAACGTAAAAACTAAGCTATTCAAATGTAAACTTAACCTGTAATTTTAATAATCGTATAGTTTGAAATTAAATTTATAGGCTAATAAAAAATAGTTGTTAATAACTATACCTGCAATCCACGCTTGTACCCAATTTTTATCCACTGTAGCAATATTATCGCCGATATTTGAGGATACATATCCATCCGCGAAAAAGATTTATTTTCCCCCATAGGCATCATATAAATTAAGTCCCCTATACTATTTAGATTATACATCAGGTTCAGAATTTGAGAAAATATAAAATTATTTTCTTGCTAATTTTGAATCTGAAGAATTTCTTACTTTTTGTTTACCCTGACCTCATTATAGCACATACATAACCAAACTCCAGAGCATTAATTTACAACTTTATGTGTATAAAAATGCACCCTTAGTATACCCTGTAAGGCAGCAAGCTTACCTTACATCATTCCACTATGGAATAGCTTACAAGAAAGGGTCATAGTTTAAAACATCAAGGTAAGGCTGTTACCTTCCGGGGTATAAACGAGTGTACAAAGCGAGGATACGAAACAAACTTGGGACGACAGACAAACAAAACTTGATATCGTGTAGATGGTGCTTCGTGTACGTCCACTCCTCCACGTCTGACATCACAAACGCTACGACAGTCTTCTAGACGTCGGAAGGTTTGTAATACTGCGGGTACGTGAGGTAGCCCGCTTTGATCGCGTTCATGTCCTGCTGAACCAGCATGGCGCAGGTGGTGCTTTGAGATTCGTACAACTGCCTGTAGAAACTGAACACCACCATCCACAGGCACAGGCCTGAAACATCCAGGGGGGGGGGGGCTGTGATCAGGGTCGACAACACAAACATAGGGTGAATACAGATAAACAACACCCGGCACGGATTTTGAACTCTGGCTTTACGCGCTGACACTTTACCGAATAAATATCCGAGATCTCCTCCAAGGCGGTGTGTTTGAACTNGGCTGTGATCAGGGTCGACAACACAAACATAGGGTGAATACAGATAAACAACACCCGGCACGGATTTTGAACTCTGGCTTTACGCGCTGACACTTTACCGAATAAATATCCGAGATCTCCTCCAAGGCGGTGTGTTTGAACTTTATATAAAATCCACTTCGATAGTTGAATGCTCCAAGATAGGATTGTCAAACATGTTAGGACATAAGAGCCACGTTGAAAATTGAAAATACTAAGGGGACTGCATTTCACAAAACATAACATTGTCACCATGTTAACCCAACAAAAAAATAAAATTAATTTTAATATCATCATCATTATTATTGTTAATAAATTCTAGATTTGTCGAATTCGACTTTTACCACAAAAGAAGAGCCAAACTTAGAGGATATCCCTGATTTTTATTATATATCTTTATTAATGTAGTTATTTTAATGTAGTTATTTCTCTTATCTTTTAGCAAGTATTTATTTGTATATTGTATTTGTATTGTATGTATCATTACTTAGTTATGATTGTTTATTGTATTTTCTTATATATTTATTGTTTTATGGCAGGTACTTATGTACTTTTCATTGCTGATATGTCTTGCATTTTTGGCCAGCACTAAATTCATGACTATTCAAATAAACCTTAACAATTTATCAACAATAATAATTATTTCAACTTTAATAGCAAAAAGAGGTATTGCACCTCTACATTTTTGATTTCCAAGAGTAATAGAAGGGTTAACTTGAATGAACTGTTTAATTTTAATAACTTGACAAAAAATCGCACCTATATTAATCAATTAAACTATTATTATTATTTATATTAATATTATTATTATCATTTATTAAAAGAATTGTTACTGTACTTTTTTTTCCTAGAGATTTAAGACTTTATTTTGCAGCAAGGATGTTTGATTGTTGATATATTTTGGATTTTAAATCTTGTGTTGAAGTCACTATCATAGTTGTTGACAAACGCGTGTCCGAAAGCCGTGATATCTTGGCTTTTGTTACTTTTTATTAAGATTTACCATACACTTGTTTGACGCCAAACATATATTCCAACCTTTTGGAAAGCAATGAGTAAAAGTTTGGTGCGCCGACTTCACTTGCTAGATTTCACAAATTGATGACCAATTTCTAAAAGTGTCATGACCTAAAATGGTGTATATCTACAACTTTTATAATAATATGGATAGGGCTGTAAGGTCGACACCATTGGTCTGAGGAGTCGCTCTCGTATTGAACTGGCTGCCAATGACAGGGCGGTCGGATCTACTGAGGGCGGTGTTATCCTAAATGGTTTTACATCTCCCTACACACAAATGTGGGTGCACTTCCTCTAAACTCAACTTTACTCATCCTTAACACGTTAGCGTAATTAGTACATATGTGTATGACTCGAATGGGTAATGAGACACAGTGACAAGAAAGAACTATATAAAACTTTGTCAGGGCTCAAATCCTGTGCGGGGTATCATTTTTTAAATTTTTTTTTCTATTTTCACACAATCCCACCCATCAGAAAGTCTTCTCATTGTGTACAAGATTAAACACAAGTAATTTTTTCTGGGTCCACACTTGTAGATAACATTGATTCTTGTACCTTTCTTGCCCTCACGCACCCCTCTACCCCCACCCACCGCTCCCCTCCCCATAAAAATTCAAAGTTTGGCGTGAAATTACCAACATAATGCCCCACCAGGGCTGTGCAGTCTGAGTCGTAAGCGATTTTGAATAGCGTCAGGGTTGGGAGTTGGAGTTGGTAAAGATGTACCCTATTCTGGGTTCAAAATCAAAACTTTTAATATCATACCAATATAACTATGGTAAATGTATAATTTTAATCATTTTTTATTTTTTACGACCAATGTTTGTAATTTGGTTAGACAAATTTATCTAAATATAAATACACAATGTCAAAGAAGCTTCCCATAAAGTCTTCTGTATTGAGTCTTTTTACTGGAGTCAATTTGTTATTACTAGGTAATATACAGGGTGTGGCAGAAACAATTAGATGATCTATGCTGAGGAAAGTGATGCTGAGGTTTGTCCGACGTCCGGTGGAGCTCACCTGATTCACATTATCTTCAAAAAGTTAAAAAAGTGTAGTATGTAGTTTGCTTTTGTTTAGCTAATTAATATTTACTTTAAAATTAAAGTGTTAATTTTCAAGTTATTAATCGTGTAAATGTTTTGGCCCCCACCCTGTATATTAGCAATTTCCAAAAGAATCGTGGACAAAAGGAAAATAAAAGAGTGGAAGGCGTGGCGTACAGACTCCACTGCCCACTGTCTGAGCCTCCACACGCCGAAGAGGGTATCGAACGGAGGCATGTACTCACGTATCTGCATGACCACGGAGAGTACCAGCAGAGCAGAAGTTGAGCCACGCCCGAAGAACAGGGCGAGAAGCAACGCCGTTAGACCGAACGCCAGCCCTATCAGTACCACGCTCATCCAGGGAAGCAGGAATTGCCGGATTTGCTGCAACACAACGTCCTGTTTATACCTTCTCTTAAAACATTGGCACAGTCGTCAAAAATTTTTTTAATTTTTTTTGTAAGCTGAATAGGAAAGCTTGTTAGACACACTGAAAGGGCCGTGAACTTGATCCCTGACCTATAATATTGAGCACTGAAGATGTGCTTAGTGCATAAACTAGATTTTAAAACTATTATATATTAACAAAATATACACACGCTTAAAATTCTGAGAAAGAGAAAAAAATATTTTTTTATAAAAAATCCTTTCATTATATTTTTGTTTATCAGCCCCCAAAGTAAATATTTCTGGGAACACCACTGATAGTCCCAGGAGATGAAAAAGAAATGTGCAGCTAACAACAGACAATATTTTCTTGTATAAATGCATAATATAAGTATTGACTTAAATTAATTATATAAATATAACAAGAAAAAAAATATGTTTACAACTAAAAATATCAAAACCCGCCTCGGTGGCGTAGTTAACTAACGCGCTAGTTTCGTGTTGAGCTAGAGTGCCGAGCACGGGGAGATCGAGGTTCGAATCTCGCTCGGGTTAAATTGGGAGGGTTTTTCCTAAATGGTTTTCCACTATCCCTCCACGAAAATGAGGGTTCACTTCCTCTAAATTCAACCTTCCCAATTCCTAACCCATTACCGTAATTAGTACTTAAGCGTATAACCCGAACGGGTAAGTATTATAATTAACTATACCAAAATATTTCTAAACGGTTTTTATCTTAGATTGACGTACATACCATGGCAGCCCCATAGAGAAGCAGGACGCAACTTATGAGATGGATGGTCACTAGTGCAATCCCCGTGTAGAGTGCGATTATCATCACTGAAAGGTGCAAACATTTTATACAATACACTCGGTGTTAGGTTGGGTTCATGTATAATAATGAATAGTGCATAGCAGATGATATGCATGAGATTTCAACACATTACTTTCAATGATAGCATCCACAACTGAATTAATAGTGAGTACCAATTCTTATTTTTACACATCACGTATGGACCTGAGCATAGAAGAAATGAAACATATCAGCCAATGAGAGGGCAAGAAGAGGTTCTAGCCAATTAAAGGCTAGTGTAAACACAAGAAGGAAAATTTCTTTTGTTCATTATTGAAAACTGTCTTGTGGAGATTAAACAGATTATTACTATTATTATTATTATTAATAATTATTATTATTGTTATTGTTGTTATTATTATTATTGTTATTCTAGTGGTTATTGTTATTATTGTTATTATTATTGTTATTCTAGTGGTTATTGTTATTATTATTATTATTATTATTGTTATAGTTATTTATTATTTATTTATTATTTATTTATTATTATTATCATAATTACTATCATTATTATTAATTATCATTATTTATTATTATTATTATTGTTATTATTATTATTATTTGAGGTACTTAACGTGCACTTTCTGAACCGACTGGTCCGAGGTCTGGTTGTTAAGTTTGTCCAACCAAGAATAAGGTGTATTAAAGCTAAAACAAATTAAAAGACTTAAAAAAACAATATTTTTTTTATTTGAGTCCCGAATCTAATATTTTCTCGAATCCTTGAATATCCTTAAGGATTCAAGGGTTCCATCCTTAATATAAACTGTAATATTCAAATAAATGCAAGTAAACTAATGTGCTATTTTCTAGAATTTTTACTATTTTCCTCCCATTCGTTCTTTCTCCGGTTAACACTATTATAGTTTTTGTAATTTTTATTGAAAATAAATCTTTAGCCCTGAACTAAAGTAGGCCTAATTAATTTTTCCACCTACTTCGGTGGCCACATGGTCTAAGGCGTCACTCTCGCAATAAACTAGACTGCCGATGATTGGGAGATCATGGTTCGATCCTTGTCGGGTGTACTGAGGGTAGTATTTCCTAAATGGTTTCCCGCACACTCCACAAAAATGCTGGTTCACTTCCTCTAAATTAAACCTTCCTCATCCCTAGCCCATTAGCATAATTAGTACATATTAGTACATAGCGTACAACCCAAGTGGGCAGTAAGATTTGGTGTTAAAAAAATTAGTTTTTCTTCATCCATTGCGTCTTCACTTTACACACTTGATTTTTTTATTTTATTTATTTGATATATTTAACGTGCACTTTTTGAACCGATTTATTATATCAGCACACGAGGATTTCTATGAGCGAGAGCGAAAGGGCCTACCAATTTTACCGGGGAAGGTATTTCCACACACCTTCCAGGGTTCTGTTACACGCCACAACCGACATGGGCTTTAATTCTCCTCTGAAGGAAGTTGTGCTACAGATTTTTATCACTCAAGGAAAATCTGTCAACTACGGCTGGGTTTGAACCCAGGAAAATCGGGTCCTGAGGCGAACACTTTACCCCAAGACCGCCGAGGTCGACCACTTTACAAACAAACCAATCGAACACCTGCAGGTGAGCTATACTATATATTTTCACAGCCTCGCTCAGCGATAACACCACACTGATCTGCCGAATGTCCTCAAACTCGAACCAGAAATTACCGACGACACAAAGTTGAATCAAATATAATATTATCTGTGGAGAATTTGATTCGCCTAAATGTGAGCGATCCTTTAAAAAAAATATATATATATAGTTGTGAGATCTACAACACTCTTAATAAAACCCTTCCTCAATTCGGTACTCCCGGCGCTCTGACCTAGTGCAAGGTGTTGCGCCCGGTGCAGTCTCATCTCGTTGTTGGAGTAGTGCGCCGCCCTTGAATAGACCAGTTCCGCTGAGGGATCCTCCCACTCCTTGGTCTCCTCGATATCCGCCTCCAACATGGCGGCCATCTCCTGCGCGTGCGCAGAGCCGAGCAGCAGCAGGAATAGCACGATGGCAGACAGGAGCTGGAATAACAGTGGGCAGGTTGCGTGGTCAATGCAACCAACCGAGGGAGATTACATTCTACCCAGTGTGGCCAACAGAGGGAGATTACATTCTAGACAGTGTGGCCAACAGAGGGAGATTACATTCTACCCAGTGTGGCCAATAGAGGGAGATTACATTGCCAGTGGGGCCAACAGAGGGAGATTACATTCTACCCAGTGTGGACAATATAAGAAGATTACATTCTACCCAGTGTGGCCAATAGTGGGATGATTACATTCTACCCAGTGTGGCCAATAGAGGGAGATTACATTCTACCCAGTGTGGCCAATAGAGGGAGATTACATTCTAGACAGTGTGGCCAACAGAGTGAGTTTACTGTCTACCATATTGGGTTTATTTTTATACTAAAACAAATTAATATATAATCCAAACACCATCATCTGAATTCTAAAATGTCCGAAAAGATCCACTCTTTTGGTTAAGATCTATTTGTATACTACTCAATTCAGATTATATGAGTTTGGTAACCAGCGTACCAACATTATTACTAAGGTTATGTTTAACATGACGGTTACTGACGATATCAAATATGCTTCAGTGGTCAATTGGTCTAAGGCGTCACTTTCGCAATATACTGGACTGGCGATGACAAAAAGATCGAGGTTCGGATCTTGGTCAGGTGTATTGAGGGTGGTTTATCCTAAATGGTTTCACACTCCTTTCTCGTACAAATACCAGTCCATGTCATAATTAACATTCATAATTAACATTTATGTGGTATAACCTGGACGGATAGTGAGATACTGTGATATAAAAAAAACCAAGAGATAACTAGCTAAAAATGTAAATTTTTAGTTTTTACCTTGAACATTTCATTCGCTCTAACGCTCGCTAAATTAGCCCTGACAAGTTCCTTGAGGAAACGAATGCGCTCGGTTATGAATGCAGAGATAGCGAGCGACCTTACCAGTTCTATCAGGGCGATGAGTTTGGCCCCTTGCTGCAGGCTCAGAACGAAACAGCAACTCTTCAAAGGAACTGGCATATTGAGTGTGCTGCTACCTGCAATCTAGAAGACACAACACAGGCTTGGATAAACAAAACTTAGTATCATCAAGTTTGCAATCATAAATTAATAGTTTTATTAATACATGAAGCACCATGGTTATTAACGTCTTAGTCCAAGGCGAGGGTGGGAAACCTTTTGGCATAGAAAGGCCAAATATCCCTTCAAGCATTCTTAATAAGGCCGCACCTCACAGTAATACAGTAATTTTTTTTCAAAATTATAAAGAGGTATCTAGCTTGATATAAATAAAAGTGGTTAGTTTTTTTTTTTAAACATCAGGCTTTAAAAATTATGATTTTTTACATGAATTATTTTAAACACACTCGGTTTGAGAATGTATAATTTATATACAATTTGCAGAAGTACCAGTGGTTGCCCCCGGCAAGGTTTTTTTTTCTTTGCTTTAAACCAGCAGTTCCCAACCATTTTTCGCTTGCGTACCCCTTGGTACGCTATTTACATAAATTGTGCCCTTAAATTTTAGCAAAATGTTCCATTATTACAGTAGTAATTTGTGACTCATTTGTTGCAACTGAAAATAAATGAGCTAATAATGGGATTAAAAAACAATGTTATAATAAGCTTAATAAAGAGGGCATATATTTTTACATTCAAAAAGTAAAAGTTACAATAAAAACAAACCTAATTAATTTATTAATATTTATAAAAACTATTTTATGTTTGAAATTGAAATCATTTTCTCAAAATCAAATACAGAAGAAAAACCCACACTACCCCTCATCATTTCGTTGGGTTAATTTAATAACTTTTGACTGATCTTTTGTCTGCCGCCATTATTCAAATATTTTCCGGTACCCCGAAACATCCTGGCATGTACCTCATGTTGGGAACTGCTGCTTTAAACAAACAGAAAAAAAAATCTCTTAATTTTATTTCTTCTGACCCGATTTTTAATTAATTTGAAAAAAAAATAAAAAAAATCTAATCCTAATTTTAAAATTACGACGTTTAGGTGCACATTCTTGTGCAAAGGAGTTACTAATGTTAAAATTTCAAACCTCTACTTGTGGTAGATATTGCGCAACGCTCATCACAGACAGACAAACTCTTCATTTTATTAATAAAAAAAAATCTGCAACAAACATCCCACAAGTCCGCAGGTTGCCAACCCACCTTTGGACTAAGGAGTGGAGGATGAGGGAAGTTGTGTAGAAGTGCACCTGCATTAGCATGGAGAGTGGAGGGGGAAACCCACAGGAAGGTGAGAGTAGTACCTCAAGGGGTAGACACACAATCACCCCAAAAACAGCTTTCTTTAAGTCAGAAGTGATAACCACTAGCCTACATCAACACTACCAGTGACAATATAGTTGTCTGTCACCTTAACTAAGTTGGTAGCGTGTCTACATACTGAGCTAAGGGTCCAGGGTTCGATTCCCCGGACGGGCGGGTTGGATATTGTGTCTGTTCTAGATCTAAGTTATAAGTAGCCCCGTGGCTTCTTTGGTGCTGACTGACAGCTCACAGCTGACTTCTGACACTCAACATTTAGGTATATACCTAAATTTTGACTGTCAGAAGTGACAGCTGCTAAACACATGTTTTTTGCAGATCATATGGTTCGGCGTAGGGATACATAATTTGGTCTGGTAACTTTTCAAAGCCATCAGGTGTCAGCACCAAAGAAGCCATGGGGCTACAGTTTATAATCGGCTGTTTCAGAAATTTGCACGTTAAATATCTAAAATAAAATAAAATAAAATAATTGCTAGGGTAGTAAAATAATTAGGTTTAGGACTGTGAGATTATTTCTAATAACATTCACATATAGGCTGTTTCCGAATAGTCTACTTATGTGGCGTCGCCTTGACAGCTGCATTGGCAATCACGTGACCAAGTGTAGATCTGTCCGAATAGTTGCGAAGGATAACTTTGCAGTCTTCTCGAGATCTTGGTCACCATGGATAAGAAGGCTACTAGCCGTACACCTGTTCTCGTGGTGTTTGACTGGCAATTGTTTTAGTATCATAGTTTCGTCTGCTAGAGCACTGACTTACGTTTTCCGCCATTTTAAATAAGGTTGTGGCCGTTCGAACAGTTTGGTGCATTCTTTGCTATAAACAGCGTGGGAAGTGTAAAATCATCAAGACTGCATCAAGTCTAAAACTCAAGGGTCCGACCAGGGAGCCTTGGACTACTCGGATACAGCCCTGGAGTCTGATTATCATAGGAAGAGCCTTCCTCATCTTCAAGACATGTGATCTGCAACTGTCAACTGTCACTTTTGATAGATATTATCAATACCTATGAAATGACAACAATGAATAGTAAAATGTTATCATTGTTGGCTATAATATATATGTTTGGGTTTTTTCTAAAGTCCTTCTCAATGAAAATACTACTGTACATCTCGACACATTAATAAAATTGATTTATTTCATAATCCGAGTAAAGAGAGGTTCAGATGATGTTTACTACCTGATTGTTGTGATGGGTCTGTCCTGGGTTCGACCAGGAGTCCCTGGCACTGAGGAGCACTATTCTGACACCTTGTGAGGTATTGGACTTGACACAAACACACTGTACTTGGCAAGTGAAGCTTGAGAAGGGAGTCCCACTCCAATGCGTCACAAAAAAATGGGAAGGGGGGTTCGTGGTTGCTTTTCCCTCGCACAATCAATAACGTGACGCTGTGCTGGACGCTAGCAGCGGGGCTGAAAACATTTACCTTTATTGAGAGACTTTGTTTAGTATAACTGACTGTGCTGGACGCTAGCAGCGGGTCTGAAAACATTTACCTTTACTGAGAGGCTTTGTTTAGTATAACTGACTGTGCTGGACGCTAGCAGCGGGGCTGAAAACATTTACCTTTATTGAGAGACTTTGTTTAGTATAACTGACTGTGCTGGA